>JARPMJ010003033.1:0-101540 GCA_033366665.1 Phoxinus dragarum
AACCGCTCCGCCTTCAGTACGAGCTTTTCTTTCTGTCGGCAGAATAAGAGTCAGTACGAGTGCGGCACTAACATTATTGCACTTTAATCAAATAATGTCTGAAACCACCACTCACTTTTAAGTTACTATGCACAATATTTGAAGCAGAAGTATGTTCCAGCGACCCCATTAATGTGAGCTACAGTAGGCTATGACAGATTATTTTAGCATGATGTATTTCTCATTGATAAAAACAGTGCAAATAGCCTAGTTCCGTCTCTTTAGATAAAAGGGAAGTGGAAATAAAAATCAACATAGGCCTATAGGCTGAATTGTAGGCTACCATATATGTCCTTAACATTAGATGTCCGTAGATCTATAACTGTTAGCTACGTCAGGGATAACACAGTTTGTACAGTAATAAAATCATCATGGTTCCCATAAAACATGAAAACCCAACAACCCAATGGGAATATATCCTTGTTGTGTAAAACATCTGTTCATAATCCGTGATTATACCATTTCAATAGGCTACGAATAGCACCGGGAGGCGTCTGGAATAACTGCAATGATCAATCCGCATTTTTAAGACAGCTAATTGTATAGGCTAATATTCAGAATGTCCTCGTATAACGCCAACGACCGCTTCTTTTGTGAAATATAGCAGACCACCTTTTTCAAACTGTTATTTAAGATTATTTGTGCATAAATGTCCAGACAGACAGACAGACGGACAGACAGAAGTTTAAATGTGTTAGGCCTATATAAATTTAGGCACAAATAACAAGTATTACAAACTACAATAGCCTAAACAGAACATGGCAAGCCATGGCAACTTGTAGGCTATAGCCTACTTAAAAGGAAAACAAATTTGCTGAGTAAAAACAGAGCTTGAATCATATTTTTTCTAGTATATCTTAAAATATCGAGCTCATGACAAATAAAAGTTCCAGATGGACAAATTTAAACGCAAAAACCAGTGTGAATAACAACATCTTAGAGTGGCAAACTTTGAAGTAGGGTTCAAGTTTTAATTAGTTGTACAGTTTGAAGTGTAAAGCTTGTTCTCATACACAGATATGGCCTATTTATGAATGAAATTCATGCATTTATTTGTCATTTAAACTGATGCAAACAGGAAAAGAGAGTAGAAAAGACGTATTATCCTGTCGACCCCTCTAGTGGAGAGCATTAACTATTACGGCCTTCATTGATAATGCAAGTCAATGGATTTTTTTGGGAAAGTATGTCTGACTAGTTATAAATGATATAAGCGAGTCAGACCAGTCTGGAGGTCTGAGCTGAGTTTGGTGAAGCATTAAAGTGAAGTCAATTTCTCATAATAAATAATAATAATGTTTAAAATATGCTGCATGGCTTTCTCAAGTCAACATAATGAAGACAACTCAGAGAAACATCGACCAATTCAGAATTTAATAAAATCGTATTCGTTTTATAATAAAACTAATAACATTTTAAAGGTATGCTGTGCTCTTCAACCGACATGATTTTAATCAATCCCAAACCCTGCTAATTTTGACAGTATTAACGTTCACTGATTTTAGCTTCTCTCTTTTCTTTCTCTTTATTTTCATGTGAACTGAGTAGGCTACACATGCTTACATTCATAAATATAAACTTTTATTTCTATTCAATTTTCAAAATTATTTAGGCTAGGCTATACATGTGTCACACACACCAACCTGCCTTTTGATGTAAATAAAAGACGAGAGTGGTAAATGTTACACACTATAATGGTGTTTAATAGTAGCCTACAGTTCAGCCTATTATTGATTTTTATTTTCACTTCCCTTTTATCCAAAGAGACGGAACTATTTGCACGCCTACATCATGCTAAAATAATCTGTCATAGCCTACTGTAGCTCACATTAATGGGGTCGCTGGAACATACTTCTGCTTCAAATATTGTGCATAGTAACTTAAAAGTGAGTGGTGGTTTCAGACATTATTTGATTAAAGTGCAATAATGTTAGTGCCGCACTCGTACTGACTCTTATTCTGCCGACAGAAAGAAAAGCTCGTACTGAAGGCGGAGCGGTTTGACCAATCAGATGAAAGGGGCGGTCCGTGTACGTTTTGATAGTTTGTTTTTTTCGTTTGAACCAAAAAAACAAAATAACGAGAAACCACCTTATTTTCGTTTGTCGTTTGAAACCAAAAACAAAGAAACGGTAAAAAAAGAGCCGTTCTCCCGTTTATGGTTTCTGAATCCAAAAACGAAAAACGACTAAACCAAATACAAATAACGGTCCGATTTTGGTTTTTGGAAATTCCTTTTTTCATTTCTCCGTTTGAAGATCGCCTTAAAAGAAAGATAGGTTGGCCACGTGACCCGACAATAATAGTAAATATAGCCTATCAAAATAAAAGCCAAGCTTTTAGAGCGGTCATAATATGCAGCTCACGTTATATACCAGAGTAACGTTGGAAGAAGAAAAAAATCAATAAATAAATAGGCTTATATAAACCTGGACCGAAAAAAATATGTTAGCAACAGTGGTTTAATATCGTGCCCATACACATCACCACGTTTAATGAGCGCATTTGGTTCAATACAGTTGGTAATATAGGTTAAGAACTTATTGTGTGTGCAGCAGAGTTGTTACTGTTAGCGCTATATTATATAATTAAATTAATATTTATTGTGGTTTCCACCGTAATGGTGGAAAAATAACAAAATATTCAGACGCCTACCGTAGGCTATACGGTGACGCATTGCTGTCACATAAATATTATTTTTTCCCCTAAGGACATGTAGTCATACAAAATATGCATTTATCTCCTATGATTTATCCACATAAAACTGATCGCCTATCATGCCTTTATCATAGCCTACATCTACGTTCAAAAAGCTTTAAAAGCAAATAGTAGCAGCCCCCAATCAGGCAAAATTAATCAATGACGCCCTTTTTTAAAATATATTTATATAGGCCTAGCCTATAAGTTTTTTTTTATATAATTTATTTTTGTTAATAGGCTATATTACCTAGAGATATAATTAAACAAAACACATCTAACAAAACATAGCCTAAGTTGTTTATTTTCTACAACATTGTGTTCTTATTTTGTTAAATTAACGAAATGTAAATCTTCGTCTTTATAACAGAAGATACAATAAAATACAATAATCTTCAAGATACAGCCTACAATCTTCACATGTATATAACGGTCACCTTATAAACAGTCTTTTGTGTGGTGGAATAAGCAGTGTTAGCTATATATAGGCTAATGGTTAGTATCTTCATTTAAACTTTATTTTATTATTTTATTAGTTCACTAATTATGCTTACTCAACTAATTTAATGTAAAGAGCTGACTACTTAATGTCAAATATTAAATGTAGGCTATTGATTAGAGTTGCCATAGATAGACTAAAGATTTTTCTAGTCATTAATTTAAGTAATTAGGACTAATCGCGCGTTTATTCAATCCGTGCATGTAGGCTATAGCTATTCCGCGCTCAAGCGCATGCATAAAACTTGCTACAAAGCACCGGCAAAAGTAGGCTAATGATAATAAATGTGTCTGAAAAAATAACGAAGCATTTTAATTGTTTATTAATGAACTAGTCTTTTCTAAATCAGTGTAGGCTGCCTGCAAACATATCTCCATACATCTCCGCTGTAATTTAGCCTGCGCCTTTCATTCTGACAGGATTACATAATCAGCCTATTTGCTTTCGATTGGATTTTTTTCGTTGGTGGACATTTTTTTTATAAGCTTTAAATATAGATAGCTATATTTCTCATGTCTGTGAGGCTTGTCTATACAATGTTTTTCAGTTCATTTTTGAGACACGCTCCAATTCACAAAGATCATGAAAGCGCACCCTGTTCGTTTTATTTTATTTTACAAAAGCACAACGTTTTCTTGTTCTTGTGAGTTTACACAAATAAAAGTAGTTACAACTGATGTATTATTCTTTTCTGTATGACCAGAAATTATGGAGTAGGCCTATTTTAAGTTGTTTCCACTGTTGATAGGAAAATGCGAGTGATGGCATCGGCGCCTCCATGTCATGCAGTGCGCGCTCCACACTCCGCACAAACACTCGGATATGCGCTTAATAATAGCAAACATTTTACTTGGTTAATGTTAGAGCGAGCGGCCATGCCAGACGGATAATGCCAGTGTAGAGGTAAAATCTTTGCGTGGCAGGGGGAGCTGCCATTCGACCAGCCACGCCTGCCACTGCGTTATATGCGCCGGCCACTAGACCAGTCACGGATATATGCGCCTGCCACTGAGTTATATGCGCCGGCCACTAGACCAGTCACGGATATATGTGTAGAGTATGTTGATGATGACGTAGGAGATGACGTAGGAGGTCTGGGAGAAAAGCGGAAAACTAGAGAGTGTTGGACAACAATAATAAAGAGCAGACCTGAGTTCTACACGAGTGGTCAGTGAGTTTCTCTACACACACATCTACATGGTGTCAGAAGATAGCCTAAAGTGACGATGGCACAAGGACTTCGGAAGATTGACCCCCTCGTCTTCGACGAGAACATTGCGGACAATTGGACCAAGTTTAAGCGCGGATGGCGCATATACAGCAACGCCGGTCTTTCGGCAGCAACCGAAAAAGTGCGAGCATACACGTTTCTCAACCTCGCTGGTCCCGATGCCCAAGATAAATATGACACGTTCACTTTCGAGGAGGGGGAAGATCCGGAGGACTCAGAGACATTGGTAAAGAAATTTGAAGAAATTTGTCTGCCTGTAAAAAATGTTATTATGGACAGACATGCATTTAATACAACAAACCAGACGACACATGAAACAATCCAGTCCTACGTTGCCACGTTAAAAACACTAGCCAGAAAATGCGAATTTGGCACGCTGCACGACGAGCTGATAAGAGATCGATTGGTATGTGGCATTCACAATGACAACATCCGCACACAGCTGCTGAAAGAAAAAAATCTAACTTTAAACTCAGCTATCGAAATATGTATGCTACATGAGCAGTCTGAAAAAGGAAACAAAGAAATAAAAAAAGAAGCAGGTACCAAAGAAATAAGAAAGGAAAGTGAAGTTTGTGCCGTGCAACATTTTACGTGTTTAAACTGTGGTGGTCAGCATTCATCTGACCGCAGCACCTGTCCAGCCTTCAACAAGCGCTGTAATGCGTGTGGGAAATGGAACCACTTCTCAAAATGCTGCAGATCAAGCAAAACACGCTTCTACAACAGATCAGATCAAGGTCCATCTCAGTCAAACAGAGCACCCCACACCATACGCAGAGGAGGACAATCACATAGAATCAGTGAACTTGATGCACAAACTGCATATGAACCAGCAGATCTATTCTACTGTGAAAGTGTAGAGGTACCAGCTGATAAGGGAGAGATATTCACCGTCCTGTCCATTTCCAACACAGGGAAGCAACTTGAGGTGAAGATTGACACTGGAGCCCGGTGCAATGTACTGTCCAGAGGCGCTCTCCAGCGCATCGACCCAGGCGCTCATGTCGACCACAGCAACGTAGTCAACCTTGTGGCCTATGGCGGTCAGATCATAAGGACTTTAGGTGTCACTAACGTAAATTTCACATGCGGAACACTACAGTTCCATGTTGTTGACAATGACGTAAAACCCCTATTGGGCCTCAGAGACAGTGTCAAATTAGGCTTTGTGCATCTTGGCCCAAATGTGCACAATCTCCAACAAGGGAGCCCCGAGCTCACAGAATATAAAGATCTTTTTGACTGCAGCACCATAGGCAAACTGCCTGTAGTGTATCACATGCGTTTGGACCCCTCTGTGCACCCTACAATATGTGCTCCCAGACGAGTGCCATTAGCGATGAAAGAAAAAATAATCAATGAACTCAGCAGAATGACTGAACTGGGAGTCATTAAGCCAGTTCAGGAGCCCACTGAGTGGGTCTCGTCTATGGTTGCTGCACGTAAAAAAAATGGTGCGGTAAGACTGTGTATTGACCCTGTCCACCTCAACAAAGCCCTACTCCGGCCACATCATCCCATGAAAACAGTGGAACAGGTGATCGCTGACATGCCTGGAGCCAAGGTCTTCAGCATCCTTGATGCTAAGTGTGGGTTCTGGCAGGTGCCACTCAGTGAGGAGTCATCAAAACTGACTACTTTCATGACCCCAGTGGGCCGATATGCCTTCCTCCGAATGCCTTATGGGATATCCACGGGTAGTGAAGTGTTCCAAAGGTGTATGGAGCAGCTCTTTGAAGGACAGCCATGTGCAATCGTCGTTGATGATATCCTTGTCTGGGGCAGCACAAGAGAAGAGCATGATCTGCGCCTCCGCCAGGTCATGGACAGAATACGTGCCGTAAACCTTAAGCTTAACCCTGACAAGTGTCGTTTTCGGGTGTCTGAGGTGTCATATGTTGGTCACCTTCTAACGGACCAGGGCATAAAGCCCGACCCTACAAAGACAGAGGCAGTCCGTTCCATGCCACCTCCTACACACACCTGAACAATACACCCCGCCAACAACAACAGAGGCCCCAATCACCACTAGCAGTGAACCTCTGCTAGAACCCCAGCCTAGTGTTGAAGAGCCGCAAATAGAACAGGTGCAGAAACCACCTGCAGTTGTCACCCGTTCAGGAAGAATATCAAAGCCTAACCCCTGGTACAAAGACTACACGACATAAGCGTAGAAAGTTCACACTACCTATATTGCAGCAGTCCTGTTATTGTGGTTGTTATATATATATAGGTTGGAACAATGTTGTATTCTGCTTGCAATGTTTTTTGGTATGTGTGTCAGGTTGTGCACTGTTTTCTGGTTCTACTGCCCTGGTGCATTTATATAGCAGATAAAGCTAAGGTTTAATTGTGTTATACATATACCCATCATTAAGAAGGGGGATGTAGAGTATGTTGATGATGACGTAGGAGATGACGTAGGAGGTCTGGGAGAAAAGCGGAAAACTAGAGAGTGTTGGACAACAATAATAAAGAGCAGACCTGAGTTCTACACGAGTGGTCAGTGAGTTTCTCTACACACACATCTACAATATGCGCCTGCCACTGAGTTATATGCGCCGGCCACTAGACCAGTCACGGATATATGCGCCTGCCACTGAGTTATATGCGCCGGCCACTAGACCAGTCAGGGATATATGCGCCTGCCACTGAGTTATATGCGCCGGCCACACGACCAGTCACGGTCATGCGCCTGCCACCCGAACTTACACAAAATGTAAGTTTTTTTTTTTTTACCAAATGCAGCCGTTTACATCTTTCAGACTCTCCTATTGATACACGAGAGCACATAGACAGTGCAATATAGATCTTATTTACCTATTTCTCATCTTATCTGATTTTTTTATTCGCTCTTTTTACCCGTATGGGAGCGCGCTCGTAGCCTAAAGGCCTTTTTATGCTTCTGCGTCATATCGACGGCGTACCCCCGCAGACCCTTCTGCGTCGACGCGAACCCCTCCGCCGTAGCTCGACGTGCACCTCCAAAAAATTGTAACTACGCGTCGAGGCGACGCAGACCACAAGGGCTGTGATTGGTCACACCCCCACCCCCCTAGCGTTCTGGCGGTGAAATGCACCGCGATGCAACACAACCCGACGCAGAACCATAAAACGGCCACGACGCCGTAGGAGTGACGGCGTAGCTACGGCGTGGAGTTGACGGAGAAGCATAAAAAGGCCTTAAAGCGTCGCCAGCCACTACCAGCCACAAGATCTCTGACCGTTTACATCTTTCAGACTCTCCTATTGATACGCGAGAGCACACAGACAGTGCAATATAGATCTTATTTACCTATTTCTCATCTTATCTGATTTTTTTATTCGCTCTTTTTACCCGTATGGGAGCGCGCTCGTGTATAAGCGTCACCAGCCACTACCAGCCACACGATCTCTGACCGTTTACATCTTTCAGACTCTCCTATTGATACGCGAGAGCACACAGACAGTGCAATACAGATCTTATTTACCTATTTCTCATCTTATCTGATTTTTTTATTCGCTCTTTTTACCCGTATGGGAGCGCGCTCGTAGCCTAAAGCGTCGCCAGCCACTACCAGCCACACGATCTCTGACCGTTTACATCTTTCAGACTCTCCTATTGATACGCGAGAGCACACAGACAGTGCAATACAGATCTTATTTACCTATTTCTCATCTTATCTGATTTTTTTATTCGCTCTTTTTACCCGTATGGGAGCGCGCTCGTGTATAAGCGTCACCAGCCACTACCAGCCACACGATCTCTGACCGTTTACATCTTTCAGACTCTCCTATTGATACACGAGAGCACATAGACAGTGCAATATAGATCTTATTTACCTATTTCTCATCTTATCTGATTTTTTTATTCGCTCTTTTTAACCAACCATTCCCGAATCGTCACATATGGACGTTAAAGGGTACCTTTTTCGTCGTATGTTGCCGAATGGTCAAGACGCGTCAGTATGTGACGTTTTGGGGTGAGACTGTGTTAGTATAAGCGTCACCAGCCACTACCAGCCACACGGTCTCTCACCGTTTACATCTTTCAGACTCTCCTATTGATACGCGAGAGCACACAGACAGTGCAATATAGATCTTATTTACCTATTTCTCATCTTATCTGATTTTTTTATTCGCTCTTTTTACCCGTATGGGAGCGCGCTCGTGTATAAGCGTCGCCAGCCACTACCAGCCACACGATCTCTGACCGTTTACATCTTTCAGACTCTCCTATTGATACGCGAGAGCACACAGACAGTGCAATACAGATCTTATTTACCTATTTCTCATCTTATCTGATTTTTTTATTCGCTCTTTTTACCCGTATGGGAGCGCGCTCGTGTATAAGCGTCACCAGCCACTACCAGCCACACGGTGTCACAGTGTCTGGTTTATGTTCCTTGGGTCACCACTAGATGTCCTCCTTCCCCACGGTGTCCATCACACTATTGAACTACATTTCCCACGATCCTTGTCTTCTCATTGCACTCGGCTGGTTCCTTATCACTGATTATTGCACTCAGCCATTTCCCCATTATCATTGTCTATTCCCTGTGTATATATACCCTGTCTGTTTTAGTATGTGTCACGGAGTCCTTGTAATTATCACGCCACTTCTGAGTTCTGTTTCTGCCTGTTGTTTTGTTTCTGTTTGTTTGATTGCTACCCTGGTTATGACCTCTGCCTGGACTGGATTGTGAGTAACGGATTTCCCTCAAATAAAGACACATTTACTGCACTTGGATCTACCCCTGTTTCCTTGAGTGTGGATCGTGACACACGGTCTCTCACCGTTTACATCTTTCAGACTCTCCTATTTGTAGCGTGGTGGTGGGGGTAAACTGTTGAAAACGACCAATTTGTATAGTGGTTATTCAATATGACAAGCTGACTACGCTACCCCTTTTCAGAGAAAGGGGAAATAACTACCCAATGGAAATAGGGCACACAAGTTCGTTACCATGGAGGGAAAAGAGACGTGGATATCAGTACAAAAATGGTTTATTGAATTCACATAAATAGATAAAACTCAGGTTACTGCAAGGCAGATTTTTACTCAACTAACTAGTACAGCACCGTTCATCAACACACAAAATAAAGAAAATGAAATTACTAAAGTGGCTGAGGCTTACCCGTAGCAGGTTAGGCTAGCTAGGTATCTTATCCAAAAACCACACGCGCACACACAAACACACACACGCACACACACACGCCCAGTGAAGTGTAAGCGGTAAACCACACTCAGTGCTTAAAATACCACCACCAGAAGGCAAGAAAAGCTAGCCTCCCAACCCGGGGTCCATCAGCCTAAAATAAACACACAAAAAGACAATAAATACACTGAACAAATAATAAAATCACAGAATTCTTAGTTGTTGGTGATGCAAAACATTCACCATAAATGAGCACTGAGTTGTTGACAAAAGAAATAAATCACAGAGCAACAAGGTTGCAACCAAATAAATGTCCAGATAGTCAACAAACTAAAACAAGACACGTAAAGAAAAAAACATGTAAATAGGTAAATAAGATCTGCATTGCACTGTCTGTGTGCTCTCGCTCGCGTATCAATAGGAGAGTCTGAAAGATGTAAACGGTAAGAGATCGTATGGCTGGTAGTGGCTGGCGACGCGTATACACGAGCGCGCTCCCATACGGGTAAAAAGAGCGAATAAAAAAATCAGATAAGATGAGAAATAGGTAAATAAGATCTATATTGCACTGTCTGTGTGCTCTCGCTCGCGTATCAATAGGAGAGTCTGAAAGATGTAAACGGTAAGAGATCGTATGGCTGGTAGTGGCTGGCGACGCGTATACACGAGCGCGCTCCCATACGGGTAAAAAGAGCGAATAAAAAAATCAGATAAGATGAGAAATAGGTAAATAAGATCTATATTGCACTGTCTGTGTGCTCTCGCTCGCGTATCAATAGGAGAGTCTGAAAGATGTAAACGGTAAGAGATCGTATGGCTGGTAGTGGCTGGCGACGCGTATACACGAGCGCGCTCCCATACGGGTAAAAAGAGCGAATAAAAAAATCAGATAAGATGAGAAATAGGTAAATAAGATCTATATTGCTCTGTCTGTGTGCTCTCGCTCGCGTATCAATAGGAGAGTCTGAAAGATGTAAACGGTCAGAGATCGTGTGGCTGGTAGTGGCTGGCGACGCTTATACACGAGCGCGCTCCCATACGGGTAAAAAGAGCGAATAAAAAAATCAGATAAGATGAGAAATAGGTAAATAAGATCTGTATTGCACTGTCTATGTGCTCTCATGTATCAATAGGAGAGTCTGAAAGATGTAAACGGTGAGAGACCGTGTGGCTGGTAGTGGCTGGCGACGCTTATAGGCTACGAGCGCGCTCCCATACGCGAATAAAAAAATCAGATAAGATGAGAAATATGTAAATAAGATCTATATTGCACTGTCTATGTGCTCTCGTGTATCAATAGGAGAGTCTGAAAGATGTAAACGGTCAGAGATCGTGTGGCTGGTAGTGGCTGGCGACGCTTATACACGAGCGCGCTCCCATACGGGTAAAAAGAGCGAATAAAAAAATCAGATAAGATGAGAAATAGGTAAATAAGATCTGTATTGCACTGTCTGTGTGCTCTCGCGTATCAATAGGAGAGTCTGAAAGATGTAAACGGTCAGAGATCGTGTGGCTGGTAGTGGCTGACAGTGGCTGACGCTTAATAAAGCCACGAGACGCGCGCTGCATTTGGTTAAAAAAAAAACCTTACATTTTGTGTAAGTTCGGGTGGCAGGCGCATGACCGTGACTGGTCGTGTGGCCGGCGCATATAACTCAGTGGCAGGCGCATATATCCGTGACTGGTCTAGTGGCCGGCGCATATAACGCAGTGGCAGGCGCATATATCCGTGACTGGTCTAGTGGCCGGCGCATATAACTCAGTGGCAGGCGCATATATCCGTGACTGGTCGTGTGGCCGGCGCATATAACGCAGTGGCAGGCGCATATATCCGTGACTGGTCTAGTGGCCGGCGCATATATCCGTGACTGGTCGTGTGGCCGGCGCATATAACTCAGTGGCAGGCGCATATATCCGTGACTGGTCGTGTGGCCGGCGCATATAACTCAGTGGCAGGCGCATATATCCGTGACTGGTCTAGTGGCCGGCGCATATAACGCAGTGGCAGGCGTGGCTGGTCGAGTGGCAGCTCCCCCTGCCACGCAAAGATTTTACCCCCTCTCTAATGCCATACTCTTCATGTTTAACAAATCAAATTCTGTTGGATTTTTTGCGCCAGTTTGAAAAGGGCGGCTGAAACATACAGATGCGCTGGTGTTTTTCTTTAAATAAATTCGTTTAGGCTTTAAAATAAATATTGGTTGTGGGCTAATGCCACAATAATTTGTTAATTTTATTGGCAACTTATATTTTTCGTTTTTTGTTTTGCATTGAATAGGCTACCATTTAAAGGATTTGCTGCACCGCAATGCCATCCTCATAGAAAGACACGTTAAGAGCCACCTTTATTTTCTTTATAATAAAAGGGTTTCTAAACGCTTAATGTGTAATTAAATGCATTGCGTTCATATTCTGGGCTCGTCTGCTTTTCTGTAGGATAGTTTATTAAAGGAGAACTCCGGTCAATTTTAACATTGAGCTCAATTTTTAGTAAATTTGGAGTGCTGTCAATACAGAGAACAACGACAAAAATCGGTGTTGCCTACACTGTGTTATCCTCTTTGTAAAATGTACACCCTATTGACTTGAATGGGGCAAGTTTTAAACTTAACCAGTTCTTAGTCTTATCATCCTTGATGTGTCATTACAAGTGCCCAGCCACGTTGAGTGATTCCTTCAGAGTGAACACGAGTGAATCTGACTGCAGGAGATGTGAAAGATATGAATAAAAATGGTGTTATATCAGCCAGCGCACATACCTGTATTTAGTTCCTGTTTTCGGTGGAAGTCCAAAGTAGTCGATTGTCGAGTTCACGCGCATAGGTTTAGTTACTATGATCACGCGCGTGAACTCGACAATCGACTACTTTGGACTTCCACCGAAAACAGGAACTAAATACAGGTATGTGCGCTGGCTGATATAACACCATTTTTATTCATATCTTTCACATCTACTGCAGTCAGATTCACTCGTGTTCACTCTTAAGGAATCACTCAACATGGCTGGGCACTTGTATGACACATCAAGGATGATAAGAGAAATAAAAGCAGGTTTAAAACTTGCCCCATTCAAGTCAATAGGGTGTAAATTTTAAAAAGAGGATAACACAGTGTAGGCAACACCGATTTTTGTCGTTGTTCTCTGTATTGACAGCACTCCAAATTTACTAAAAATTGAGCTCAATGTTAAAATTGACCGGAGTTCTCCTTTAATAAGGTGTGTACAGCATTAGATAGGCCTATTTATCACTGAAGTAGCCAAGCCAAGCTTTTTCTTTATTATAAGGATTTTCTTTGGGAGGTAGGCCTACGCTTAGCCTAATGTGCAATTAAACGCAATGTTCGTATTCTGGGCTCATCTGCTATTAATAAGGTGTGTACAGAATTTGATCTTTTAACATGAATGTCTATTGGGTGCTGCTATTTCTTCAGCTTTTTGAACGTAGGTGTATGATAAAGACATGATAGGCGATCAGTTTTATGTGGATAAAGGCATATTTTATATACATGACTTGTTGGCATCTTCGAGAGAATGGTTTAGAAACAGATAGCAGACCGATGTCGATTCAACGTTGATTTTTAGTTGTAAAGGTTAGTATCAATCATCAATCAAATTTCAACGTTGAATCAACAGTTACGTTCAATCAGAACGTTATTACACCGAAAATAAAACATCGATTCAACATTGAAATGCGGTTGAATGGCGTGTCTGACGTTGATTCAACGTTAATTCGATGAGCAAAACGATGTTGTTTCAATGTCACGAGAAACGTTGTTTCCACATTGATTCGATGTCAGTTTGCTATCTGGGGGACTACACATGTCCTTATAAGGCCAAGAAAATATGACGTTTTAACGACATAGCATCTCGTTATTATGACATAATTGAGCGGAAAAAAATAATATTTATGTGACAGCAATGCGTCACCGTAGCCTACGGTAGGCGTCTGAATATTTTGTTATTTTTCCATGCACCCTTACGGTGGAAGCCACAATAAATATTAATTTAATTATATAATATAGCCTAGCCCTAGCGCTAACAGTAACAACTCTGCACACACAATAAGTTTTACATACCAACTGTATTGAACCAAACAATGCGCTCATTAAACGTGGTGATGTGTATAGGCACGATATTAAACCACTGTAATAAACTACTGTTGCTAACATACTTTTTTCGGTCCAGGTTTATATAAGCCTATTTATTGATTGATTTTCTTCTTCTTCTAACGTTACTCTGGTATATAACGTTGGTGCTGCATATTATGACCGTTCTAAAAGCTTGGCTTTTATTTTGATAGGCTATATTTACTATTATTGTCGGGTCACGTGGCCAACCTATCTTTCTTTTAAGGCGATCTTCAAACGGGATAAACGGGAGAACGGCTCTTTTTTTACCGTTTCTTTGTTTTTGGTTTCAAACGACAAACGAAAATAAGGTGGTTTCTCGTTATTTTGTTTTTTGGTTCAAACGAAAAAACAAACTATCAAAACGTACACGGACCACGGACCCTAAATACGGTATTATATTGTGAAATATCACAGTTAACGCCAGTGAATTGGTAATACTGCAATTTATTGTGAAATATTACAGTTATATGTTGTGAAATCCTGGAAATATTTTAATCTTTCAGGTTATCTGGAAAGAGTTATGTCTTACACAAGTATCAGGAAATGATTAGTTGATAATAAAATGGGGTGAATTCTGAGTGAGTGTGTGTGTGTGTGTGTGTGTGTGTATATAATAGGAATCTATGAGGAAACGAGACAGACTTGTGTCAGTGGCAGTTGTGAAGACGTACCTCGTATCAAATACAGATCAAATCAGATACAGAAATCATCGCTTTCTTTATCAGTGAGTATTTCAGAAGCTTGTGAATTTTAACTAAACTCTAATAACATATGATCTAGAAGGTACAAGAAGGTTTCTCAAAAACATTTGACTTAAGATGGTAATTTTATCTTTATTTATTTTATCTTCTGCGTTACTGTGTCAGTAAGAAAAAAATATTTCAGATTCACCTCAATTATTTTAACATTCATTTTGCAAACAGTGTAATAATCCAGAAAGATTTTTGTATACTGATAAAAAACAGATAGGTCTACACTGATACTTTCCAGAACAAGCCATTGGTGTTCAAATGGCAAAGGCTATTAGGCCCAACAAACATTGATTTCATTTTTTTTTATAGGTTACTCCACTTCGTCTGAGGTAACCAATAAAAAAAAATTTAAATTTTTTTAATTACATTTTTCCCACCAGGTGACTATAACTTCTAAAGCGTTTGTTTGTAAAATGCACATATGCATTATAGACCAGGATAAAAACTGAAAACCCTTTTCATTAGGAGGGAAAGAGCTAATTAGCTTTGGGCTGATCTGTTCTGTTGTTTTGATTTTATATAAAAATTCTGCATTTGACTTCACATATAAGGAGAGCACATCAGGTAAAACATGGCTTAAACAGGATGTACACTTTGTTTTCTAATCTTTTTTTACTCTATACTGTTTTCTGTGCTGGTCTAACATGATGTTTACAGTGAATTTCCTTCATTCTAGGCTGTAAACGAAATGGAACAAGCAATTGAACCTGTTGTTTTGGCAAACTCAAAATTCTCCATTGACCTGTTAAAAGCGCTCTGTAAGGACAACCCAGACAATGTGTTATTCTCACCCCTGAGCATCTCCTCTGCATTGGGTCTGGTCCTGCTGGGTGCCAAGAACAACACTGCTGAACAGATGTATACGGTGAGCTCAAGCCTCCAAATAGCTCTATAAACTCTCTAAAAACTGTCATCTCATGTTTATGAATTATTTATGAATGCTCTAACAATGCATGGGCAGTTGAAAACGCATGGTGTCAAGACGCATTTTTTAAAAGTTTAAACTTCTTTTAACTTGAGTGCTGCATTTTTGCAAAAACATTGTTTCCTGCGTGTGAGGCTGTGAAAAGCAATGGAAAATTAGCGCAGTGGATTGGGAAAACAGTGTTTATTGATACAGCCAACAACAGAACATTTAGATCAAAGCTCAGACATTCTTGTGTTTCCACAAGGATTAAGCTAACAGGGCATATTCTGTCACCAGTTGTAAATGGGGTCGGTTAGATTGTCACAAACTCACAATGTATAGAAAACACAAACAAATAATGTTGATACACTGTTTATAATTTATGGGAAATATAACAAAAGGAATGTGTGGATTTGTACCATTATAGGGTGGTTGTGTAACACTACCGACACATTTATGTTCAAACACCATGTAAAAGGGATTTTTGCATAATAGCTCCCCTTTAATGCATTGATTGCTGAGACTCTAAATACATGTTAATTTTCACAATGATTTCCTCAGAACACTTCTAACTTCACAGTATCAAATTCTCTGAATAAATTTAACTCGATATTATTAAACAATTTCCTGTTATGTTTCTCTTAAGACCCTCCACTTTGGCAAAATGATCATTATTTACCACGATCTGTATGAGGAGCTCTACAAAGGAGGGAAGAACAGAAGTCTGAAGCTGGTGAACCGCATGTTTGGAGAAAGGACACTCAATTTTAATGACGTGAGTTGGTTGAGAAAGCACAGCAAATGGTTAATTTACTTAAATGACAGTAAAGTAATGCGTCATTCAGTGAGATGCCTGGGTCAGAACTCTGATGTTATTTTAATCCCATGTTGCCATGTTCCCTCTCGTCTTATTAATGATGTTAGGATTTCCTTGACATGTGTGAGGAGTGGTGTTTCGGCAGCTTGAGGAATGCTGACTTCAAGACAAATCCTGAGGCTGCGATAAAACAAATCAATGACTGGGTGGCGAAAAAGACTACCCCTAATTCAAGTAAATGTTGTTTATTTGTAGTTTTCTAACTATTAGACTATAGTCTACACTTTCTCATAATTTCTCACTCTTCTGATGGATGTTTTTATCTTTCTATTTTAGCTCAAATTAAGAATTTGTTGGATAAAGGAGATGTGACTAAGGACACGAGTCTTGTTCTAGTCAGCGCAGTGCACTTCATGGATAACTGGGTCAAGTCATTCACACTTGTTCCAGCCATCAAGGTAACTTTGTCAAGACAATTCAGGTTTGTCTGCTAAAAATGGTGAAATGCTCAAACTGGATGATCCACATCTAAACTGCTGTGCAACCAGTGGCGAATCACTGTAAAGCAATAAGAATCACTGCCTTATTGCTTTAGTGCTAGTGTTTTTATCAGCTCATCTGGCCTCTCTCTGTGTAACCCTTACAAAAATGTGCTATTAGTATACTTCATTTAAACTAAAAATAAGAATTCAGCATACAGGCCAAATCAAAACTGCCTAACGTAGGACTGTAAAGCTTTCGGGTGTCGATGGAAGTGATCTACTCTGTCTATTTTCTCTTCGTTCTGAATCTGATCCAGACGTAGTCTTTGACAAAAACACGATTTGCTTAGCTTGTGTTGCTTTTTTAAATTAAACTTTCCCACATTCAAGTGTTGGTTATAAAAAAAAAATGCATGAAGTTTGAATTTTTTTCTAATTGTTTTTATCTCCTGCTTGAACTTAAAACAATTGTGCAGACCTTTACATTTTTTTTATTGAATAATAGTAGAACATAGTAGTATACTTAAAGTGCAAAAATTATATATAAATAATAAACTATAAGTTCTATAAATGTCAAGTTCATTTAAAGAAAATTTACAAGTATACTTGCAGTATAAAACTACTAAACTAATAGTTTACTGAGAGTATACTTCAAATTGTGCTTTCATAAACTAAAAAATGTGTTACAAGTAGTTGACTAGTAAACTATCAGTATACATCTAAGATTACTTGTAGTTGCAGTACAAACAAAAATCCTAGATGTAAACTATTTGTGTTCTCAAAGTCACTACCGTAGTACCGTTACACTTAAAAGTATACTTTTTAACACTAAAAAGTGAGCCAATTTAGTCCAAAGTGAGATAGTATACTTCCAAGTTTACTACTATTACAGTACATTGACATTAGTATGCTTACTACATAGTATATTTAAAATATATACTTGAACTTTACTGAAGTATACTTAATAAAAATGAACTTGAAGTACACTTATTGTTTGTAAAGGAAGTGAGACTTAAGCACAGATAACACATCAGCATCACTAATGTCCAATCTGTCTGTGTTTTAAATGTCAGGACAAAGGAGTAAATTGGCCAATGATGAGTCGGATGGATAAATTTCCTCTGGGTAAAATCCCACACAGACAATGGCCCACACTTCCCGCTGTAGCTCAGATTCTGGAGATCCCTTATGCGAATAATGATCTGAGCATGATCATTATACTCCCAAACCAGAGCGATGGGCTACAGAAGGTAAAACAGGCAGTCACATGAACAGCAACTGAACCTCCCTTACCGCTTTTACTTCATTGTAACTGCATGATTAAGATAAAGTCTACATGAACATTTGGACTGTTGTGTAGGTTTGGTGTTACATGAAATGGGAAACAATTAAAAGTCTCTCTCTGTCTGTTTCTTATTTTTCTCCCCTTCCTCTAAGGTGGTAGACTTGATCACTTATGAGAAGCTCCAGGAGTGGACTGAGCCGGACAATATGATTCCTACAGAGGTGGATGTTAAAATACCCCTCTTTAGGCTGGAGAAGAATTATGACATGGAGAAGGTCCTGAAGGCTCTGGGCATAACTGATGTGTTTGGTAATAAGTGTGACTTATCTGGCATGACCTCTGGAAATGTGAAGCTGTCCAAAGTGGTGCATAAGTGTTCTGTGAAGGTGAGCGAGAAAGGCACAGTGGCAGATGCAGGCACTGGTGCAGTTGTCCAGAGTTGTCTTCTCAGTAATAAAAGTGGTGGAGAGAGTTTTGTGGCAGACCACCCCTTCCTTTTCTTCATCCGGCACAACCCCACCAAGAGCATCATCTTCTGGAGCCGCTTAATCTCCCCAATACCTACAAACTAGAATCTGAAACAAAGAGTAGAGTAGAGTGTACAACAGTGTGATCTGTCATATTAAAATACAGTGGTTATATTGCATGTGATTTGCTTGCAATGTCTGCTTTAAACTAAATTATGAATACTCAAAATGGTCGAGTACTTCAACTAAAATAAAAGAAATCAGGCAGAATATTGTGTCCTTTTTTTTCTTAGACAGCTTATTGTGTAAAGTATCAGTTAACATTGGAAATGAACTGATATTTTAATGATTTGAATTTAATCGTGAGGATAACGTGACGATGAGTAATTGATGACTGGATGAACTATTTAAATAATGAATCTCAGCTCAAAGTATAAATTCAGTTTATAGAATGAAGAGTGTAGATTTAGAGTGGACAAAAAAATACAACTCTAACCTGGTTTAGATCAGGTTTAGCCGGCTCACATTGCTCAATATAAACTTTCCCCAACTCAGGGTTTGATACAGAGCGTCAGTTCACATCATTATGAAAAATATCATGAATTTAAACGCATTTGCAAAGCACGAATAAACACTGCTGCTGCAGCGAAAGTTTGAGAAGGCAACAGAAAGAAAATATCTGACTATTTCAATGCAAGTGAATAACTAAGTGGGAGTGGCTTTATTGCATATGTCATTTTGCACACAGCTGATTGGTCCAGTTTTGGAGATGACCTGTTCAATCTGCTTCTATTTGCATTCACAGACAGCAGAATACAGTGTCAGCCGAGATCTGGCCCACGTCTGGTACATGGGGATCCCACACGGCCCATATGTGGGCCGACACTGTTGTTGTCTGGGTTGCATCTTGCTTAACAGATCTGGTCCAAATTGTGTGTGTGTGTGTGTGACAATACAATCACCTAAATCCACACTGATAACGACATAGTTGAACAATATCATCAGAATCACTTTGAGATCGTTTTTTTCCCCGCCGATGAACAATTGACAGCCGATCATTATTGCTGGTTTAAAGAGCTTGAGCAAAAGCGACAGACAACAGCAACATTACTGTCTGTTGGTGTAGTAGCTACTACATAGATCTCTACATAGATTGTAAAAAAAAAAAAATATGGGCACTAGTAGTGACACCACTTTTTTTGAATTATTATTTAACAGAATTCAAGTCCAAACAATTATGGCATAATTCAACAAAGTTGACGCTAGTGTAGCTAGTACGGGCGTTATAGTTAACGATTTTGGTGTGGACAGGCCTCAAAGGAATAGATCACCTAAAAATTACAATTCTGTCATCATTTACTCACCCTCATGTTTGTTCTAAACCTGGATGACTGATAAACAATCCAACCGTCTCCTCCATTGACTTTGCATTGCCTCCTTGTCATTTCTTGCTTCTAACTAAAGACAGAAAAGTGCCTACAAGCTGCTGTGTGACAAGGTGTACAGCAAACAGGCTAAGAAACCCCCACAAAAAGTGGATACAGGCAGTTGAGACAAAGCGTAACATACACAGCCAAAGACTGAAAACAATAAACCTCCTTTGCATGGAACTGATCGAATCCAGTGTGTTCTGATCGACACCCCATTGAGGAAAGCTAGAAATAAACCATCACCTATTACAGTCCAACCTTTTTCAGCCCTTACTATCAAATAAAATTATTCGTCTGTTCGTTAAAATTCATTAGAAACATGAAAGTAAGTATGGCTGGCTGGGTATCGTTAAAAAAAATTCGATACCGATACCTCGACTTCGATACTGGTTCTGTTTTAACAAGATTACATTACCTCAAAAACCGTTGGTTTTATTTTTCAGTTTGTTGGCTTTTTTTACAGACTCGGAGACTCGTAGTCTTTGAGTCTTTAAAAAAGTACCAATGCAAAAAAATTCTATATATCCTAATCATTTCAACATATATGCTTTACTTCAATGAGCTAATTTTTTTCTGCCTAAATGAATACATTGTTTAAATTAATAGGCTATATTGTTAGCTAACTGCGTAATTTGTATGTACATTTCTGAAATGCAGTACTTACACACAGTCACTTCTGACCGGGATTTTATTTTTAGCTAAAGCACTGATGTTGGGTGAAGTCACTTCTTGTCAAACAAAACAGAGGCTAGCTAGACCCTCCCTCCTGCTCATCCGCGCACTATAACTGCTAAATCTTTTACTGCTTGCCATCATAAAAGTGCTAAAACAATACAATAATAATGCTATTTAAGTTATTCTGTCTCTCTCTAAAGCCGCGTTTCCACCAAAATTACCCGGAACAATTTGTCCCGGGAACTTTTTTCCCAGGAACTTTTTTTGCCCCAGACTGGTTGCTTTCTGCGTTTACACCGCGGTCTAAAGTACCGGGAAGATTATAAACTGTGCGCGACTGCTCCTCCCAGTCTGCGACGGACAGTAGGCTAATCAGTTTTGAGCGCCACATTTATAATAAGTATGGAGGAGATTTAACTGTGCTGTAGTTGTGTTTGTGATGTATTGCGGACATTGAATGTGAGATGGCTGGGACGAACGCGCAGAAAATTTCCTGTTACACAAATAGGCCTACGCTTAATAAAGCCTGAACCTCGTCGTCGTTCCAGCTGGGGTTTTTTTTTTTTTTTTTTTATTAAATTCCATATTTGCAGACAGACAACTCTTAATGCATGAAGCCACAAACCGCAATAGATTTTTAAAAATGCCGGTTAAAATAGAATGCTGTGTGGAGTCCTCCAGTCAAAATGCGGCGTGAACACAACCAATCAGCATGTTCAGCGCACAAGTCCCACCCCCCGAAAGTTCCTGAACTTTGAAAAAGTACTACCTCGCAAGCAGGGACTTTCGGAGAGGGAAATATTTACCCGGAACTTCATTTAGACCCTGGTTTCTGCGGTGTAAACACACATAGTACCACCCCAAAGTTCCTAGTTCCTGGGGAAAGTTCCCGCGGTGGAAACGCGGCTTTAAAGATCTCTGTGCGCTCTGTAATACTCCGCTCCGTTCGCTATCGGTCTCATTCTCCATCCACATGACGCTGTTTGTTTGTACCATAGACAGTATATAAGATGGACACAGCGACCCCATAGACTTCAACGGAGAAAAGTGAAGCCCATTTGAAACACTCACTTCCTGATCGCCAGGCGAACTGCGCAGGCTCAAACTGAGCTTGGTGACGTGAGCAACGTGTCTGACAGTTGTCAGTCTTCTAGTAGATGTGCCGTGAGAAATCTGAATCATTCCCTTCCGATCTCGCAGAGACGGAAAGCGTGAGCATTAGCTGTCCATGAGCTAGCAGCAGGAGCAACTTTATCACTCTCTATGGGCTTCTCCCTTCACTTTATCGGACTTTATGCCTCCACGTCCCCCGATTGCTTGCGAGCTTCTCTGCCGGTCTATACGGTAATTTCTCTTCAGTGCGACAGAGAGTCGCGTGGGTTATGACGCAATCGTTAGCCTATTTTTACAAAAACTGCTTCTACGGGGCCATAACGTAAGGTACAAGGTAAGGGAGCCTTTTATACATTGTCGTGTTTCTTTAGAAATAAATAATGGACAAATGGAGTCTTTGGACGCCCTTAGATGTAAAGTTATTCGCTGTCAAAGTGACGCAAAAATGAATGGGAGTCTATGGGATGCTAACAGCAGGTGAAGTTCTGCTACAATGGCGTCGCCTGGGGAGGCTTCAGTTTCCGGCGGATGGATTACCCCCCTTGGTTTGTACATGTTGAAGGCTACAGAGTCCTCTGATTGGCTAGAATACATCATGGTAACCTTCCTCTGATTGGGTAAAAAATGTAAATCCTCCCAGCGGCAATTTTTCCATTGGTGGAATTTGCCTAACAACATCGATTTCATTGGCCTTTTTATGCAGTGGTATTGCGCAACAGAGAAGTGTGTGTATAATACAAACAGGATATCACTGTTTTCAGCGGAATCTGAGGAAGACGGCAAAAAACGCACCTCTCTATCATTAATAGTTTTGAAGATAATTGCACATTTGTAAAAGTATGCCATTTTGGGCGGTACCGCCCAATTCGTCCCCAGAGGGTAAGAGAACTTTTAAACCTGGACGCGAACAGAACGCCATTATTGTCAAATATCAAAAGAAACATTGTTATCGCTTTCAAGGTAGTAACATACTAACTACTCATGTTAAATTAAATAAATATTGTTTGTATGTGCTTTAACAGGGCCTTAACAGGGTGAAGGAGGGGGAGGGGGAGGGGATACACCGCTCTACAGTAATTTGAAAGTGATTGCAGTACCAGTTTTGGCCACAATCTTACATACGGTTCCGTTAAGTAATTTTTCAAGCACAAACGTAACAAAAAATTTGAAGTCAAAAAAGTTGAATTCTACAGGCCTACAAAAGGCTATGGGCCTAAACAGCTTGTGAAAATGAATTTGGCTAATTTTATTGATCATATAGAGACTGTAGAGGTTTGAAATCTTGATATGTGCAATGGCTTACACTAATAACTATCTAACATTATTCCAAGCAGCTAGTCCCATTTGCAGTGTTCATTGCCAGCCCAGCAATCCAGTTCAATAAATTCACTTCAGAAACGTTTTTGAAATAAAAGATGAAAATCTCCGTTTTTATTCCTTGGTTTTTGATTTACAAAAGAGAATGTGAGCTGACTAATACACTTATTCTAATTGTTAATGAAAATAAAAGATTCAGAAGAAGTAGCTATAAGTTAGCAGTTAGCAGGTAAGAAAACCATTTGCTTCCACAGCTCTCAAGATCAGAATCGCATTCTGCGAATCAACGTAATGTAGCCGGAGTATGCCTACTCTTAAAGAGGCAGTATACTATTTTACCAAATCCTATAAGCACATGAATTCTAGTATGCTTTTAACCTTTTAAGTATTATTTAACATTTTGTAACCATTACATGAACTTCTAAATATAATGATTTACCTGTTTAACATTCATTCTTATTAACATTGCTATGAATTGTACTTTGGCCTCTACATACCCAGCCCCTAATTGACTTCTATCCTAGAAGCAATTATAACTTTAAATGTCTTTCTTTTGAGTAAAACTCAGTAACAGTCCTTCTCATACTGCTTCCTGAAGTAAGCAGAGTTTAGTTATCGGCCTCTCAAGTTCATTCGTCTTTGTCTTTACTCAAACCTTGCAGACCATTCCATGCTCGTCCTCCATAGTCTTAACGATTCTTCCCATCAGCCACGATCCCCTGGGGGCTGATTCGTCGACAATCAAGACTACATCGCCCGGTATAAAGTTCCGTGATGGATGGTTCCATATCTGTCTTTTCTGGAGGTGAGGCAGATATTCCTTGGTCCAGCGCTTCCAGAATAGATCGCTCATACACTGGACTTGCCTCCATATTTTACATAAGTATAAGTATCATCCTTATGGAAGAGTCCTGGTGGTAAGTTGGGGTTAGTCTTGAGCAGGAGTAAGTGCTGTGGGGTAAGAGCTTCCAGATCATTAATATCATTGGATGCCATAGTAATAGGCCTACTATTCAGAATGGCTTCACATTCACAGAAGAACGTCTGAAGACCTTCCTCATCCAAGTTTTGTTCTCTTAGCGTAGCACCCATGATTTTCCTGATGGAGCGGATGATTCTCTCCCACACCCCTCCATGGTGGGATCCGGATGGTGGATTGAATAACCATCTGATGTCACGTTGGAGCAAGCTATTCTCGATTTGTGAAGTATTCCACTCCTTTATTGCCTTTCTGAGCTCATGATTAGCTCCAACAAAGTTGGTCCCATTATCAGATCTCATCTCCTTCACCTGACCTCTTCTTGCAATGAAGCGACGCAGAGCTTGAATGAAGGAGTCTGTTTCCAATGATGATGTCATTTCTATGTGGACCGCACGACTTGCAAGGCAGGTAAATATCACCCCATATCTTTTTACAGATGATCTTCCACGTTTAATGTTGAATGGCCCAAATAGATCCACTCCCGTTCTGGTGAAGGGTGGTTCGTCTGGTACAACTCTGTTTCTTGGTAAGTCCGCCATCATTTGTGTTCGCCTGATGCACCATGTTGTCTTCGACAGATAATACACCGTGACAGCATTCTTCTGATTGACGAGTGAGCACCAATAATCCAGTACCTTTGACATACATGAGACAAGACATGATTACGTCCACTGTGTCCCAGCCGCTCATGTGAATCCTGGAGAATCAGATCAGCCACACGATGGTTTTTAGGCAGGATCATCGGGTGCTTGGCTTCGGCTGGCATGGATGCTCGACTGAGCCTCCCTCCAACACGAAGGATTCCCTCTTCAAGTCGTGGATTCAGTCTGAAGATTCGACTACTCTTCTTGATGGAGTCCTTTCTCCGAAGAGCAGATATCTCTTCTTGGAACATACTTTGCTGGCAATGACTGATGATATCCGTCTCAGCTTGTCGCAGATTGTCCACGGTCAGGTAAGTCTGTTTGAGACTCCTTTTGTAGCTCAACATCTCCCTGTTCACCCGTTGTTTATCACTGTACAATCCATTCATCTCCTTTCTCTTCCTTGACAGGTTTACCAGGGTTCTCTTGAGTCGTGTGAGCCAAGCCACAGCCTTCTTGAGGTGTATCCATGAAGAGTAGTATCGAATTAGTTGTTGCATTGCATCAGTGCTTTCTTTTGCCGTTGTAGCATTAAGTATGCCCTTCTTGACCTCAGGATCTTCAGCCATGAGCTCTTCGTGGTGATCGTGCTTATCTGGCCATTCCCTTTCAGGTTTACTGAGGAAGACAGGCCCTGCAATCCAAACTTGGTTCTTCATGAAGACACTCACCTTTTGTCCCCTGGAGGCGCAATCAGCAGGATTCAACTGAGTTTTGACGTAGCTCCATTGTTGCACTTTTGATGCTTGCAAGATTATGGCAATCCTGTTCGCCACAAATGTCTTAAATCTGATGTTCTCATTTGCTAAGTACTTGAGTAAAGCAGTACTGTCTGTCCAAAACCTAGAATCTGACAGTGGCAACTGTAGTTCTTTCTTCAGCATAACATCCACCTTCACAGCTAAGGCAGCCGCCGTCAGCTCCATTCGTGGGATAGTTGGTGGTTTAAGGGGGGCAACCCTTGCCTTTCCCATGACAAACGAGCAGAGTATTTGGTTTCTACTGTTCTTCTGGACTAAGTAAGTAACAGTACCGTAGCCTGTTTCGCACAGCGTCACAAAAATGATGCAGCCGAGCTTGCATTGTTTTCCCAAACTCAGGTGGCTTAAAGCACCGATCCACTCCAAAGTCAGTGAGCTGTTGAAGTTCTTCAGTCCACTCTGTCCATTGTTGTGCAAAATGTTCTGGCACAGTGTCATCCCAGCCTGTTCTTAGTCTACACAATTCTTGCAAGATGTTTCTAGCAGGCAGTATGACTGGCGACAACATTCCCAGTGGGTCGTAAACTGAACTCATCGTATACAAGATTCCTCTCCTGGTGAGAGGCTTCTGCTCTATGTGCACATGGAACTTGAACTGATCTGACCGGATACACCACTGTACTCCCAAAGCTCTCTTGATGGCGAGTGAATCCTGGTCAAGATCGAGATCTTTGACTTCTGTTGCCCGGTCCTCCAGTGGAATGTTTAACAACACATTTCGATTGTTCGTTGTCCATTTTGTCAGTCTAAAACCTCCTGTTTGACAGATAGCCTTCAAGTCTTGGAATAGTCTGACTGCTTCTTGTTCAGTGGCAACTGATCTTAAACAATTGTCTACATAAAAATTATTTAAGACTGTATCCACTACTGCTGCACCAAACATGTTCTTGTTGTCCTCAGCACACCTTCTCAACGCATAACTCGCGCAACTGGTGAGGAAGTGGCTCCAAACAAGTGTACCTCCATTCTGTACTCTTGCAGCTCTTTTGAGGTGTCGCCGTCCGGCCACCACAAAAAATCTGAGAAGGTCAGCATCTTCTGGTGGGACTTTGACCTGGTGGAACATCGATTCCACATCCGCCATGACTGCGACTCGCTCTTGACGGAATCTAGTCAAGACACCAACCAGACTGCTTGTCATGTCAGGCCCTTGCAGTAATTGTTCATTGAGTGTGGTTCCTTGATATGAAGCACCACAGTCGAATACCACTCGCATTTTATGCTTTTTAGGGTGGTAAACACCATGATGCGGAATAAACCACACCCTTCCATCACTCCGTTTTAGTTCTTCATCTGGGACTTTTACAGCGTAGCCCTTCTTTATCACATCATTCATGAAGCTGACATAGTCCTCTTTGAACGTCTGCTTTCTCTGAAGCTTCTTTTTCATGTTGAGCGCTCGTTGCTCTATCATTGCTCTGTTGTTGGGCATTTTCACATCTTTGTTCTTCAACGGCAGACCAATAGAGTAGTGGCCATTGACCAGCTTTGCCGATTTAGAGACTCTGTCCATAAACAGTTGGTCTTCCTTAGACATCTCCAACTGCTCTTCTTGAGCATTCTCAGGAAAATCATACTTGAATTGCTGAGTCCACAAATCTTCGAGTCGAGCCACTGAGATCCGATTCATCTGGATCTGCGGGTATCCGTTCTTTGTCCAGCTTCTGATGTTCTCACGTAGCGGTCCGTTTACTGTCCATCCTAACGCTGTGCGTACTGCATACGGCCCATCGTTGACACTGCGGATTACATCTTCTGGCTCCAAAGCCTTTGCCACATCAGTCCCAATCAGAAGACCGATATCCACATTGATCGATGGAATTCGTACACCTCATAAATGTGGCCATCTATCCACATCTTTTTGGGTTGGAATGTTCTCTTTACTTGCGGGAATAACCTTTTGTGCGAAAACACCTGTAAGCTTGATAAAGTCATCACCTTCCAGGCTACTCACTTCTAGGTCTGATACAGCTTTGCATGAGACTGTCTTTTGGTCTCCCATAGTAGTGAGTAGGATGTTCACATTTTTTCCCAGCAAGTGAAGGTCGTTAGCCAGCTTGTTAGTACAGAAGGAGGCGTTACTCCCTGGATCCATGAATGCATAACAAGTCAGCACTTTGTTGCCTTTCTTCGCCTTTACTCTCACCGGAACGATGGCGAAGACACTACCTGTAATAATAATAATAATAATAATAACCTTTATTTTCTATAGCGCCTTTAAATGTAGATCTCAAAGCGCTGTACAAAAACAATTAAAAATACAAAGATACACCACACAAATAAACATAATACACTGTAAAACAGACATAAAAACAAATCAATTAAAAGCTAACCTAAAAAAATAAGTCTTAAGCTTAGACTTAAAAATACCAAGAGATTTCGCTTGCCTAATCTCAATCGGTAAAGAATTCCAGAGTTTTGGAGCCAATGAAGAAAACGCCCTGTCTCCAATTGTTTTTAAACGAGTTGAGGGAACAGTTAAAAGAGCAGTTTCCGAAGAACGAAGATTACGTTTTGGAGAATATGGAGTTAAAAGCTCGGTCAAGTATTCAGGTGCCAAACCATGTAGTGACTTGTATGTAAGCATTACAATTTTAAAATCCACCCTAAAACGAATGGGAAGCCAGTGCAATGACTCCAAAACGGGAGTAATATGGTCACATATATTACATCTAGAGAGAATTCTGGCAGCAGAATTTTGCAACACCTGCATTCTGTTTAAGATAGCTTTTGATACGCCAGCTAACAAGGCATTACAGTAATCAATACGCGAAAACACAAAGGTGTTTATCAATCTCTCAGCAACGGTAAACGATAGCATCGGACGCAATCTTGCAATATTTCTAAGATGGAAATATGAAATCTTAACAGTATTCAAAACATGAGGCTCAAATGATAGATTCGCATCATAGATTACTCCTAGATTCCTCAATTTTGTTTTAAACTCCACATTTGAGCCATCAAGTATAAGAGTAGCCGGCTCTGCTTTGCGTAGTTGGTGGGGTGAACCAACAAGCATAATCTCTGTCTTTTCACTGTTAAGACAGAGAAAATTATCTGTCATCCATTCTTTCATTTTAGAAATACACTCAGAAATAAAATTAACAGGCACAATTTCATTAGGTCTAAAATGAATATAGATCTGAGTATCATCTGCATAAAAGTGAAATTTTAGACCTAATGATCTCAAAAGCTGGCCAAGAGGATAAACATAAATATTAAAAAGAAGAGGGCCCAAAATTGACCCCTGGGGTACACCAGACTGCACAACATTAACCTCAGATCTAAATCCACCCATGGCAACAAACTGTTTCCGATCCAAAAGGTAAGATTTAAACCAATTAAGGACAGTATTTGAAACCCCAAAAACATTTTCAAGACGAGAAATTAAAATTGAATGATCAACAGTGTCAAAAGCGGCACTGAGATCAAGTAGGAGCAAAACCGAAAGACAGCCAGAATCTGAAGCGATTAGCAGGTCGTTGGTAACCCTAACCAGAGCTGTTTCTGTACTATGTAATTTACGAAAGCCTGATTGCAGAGGCTCAAAAAGATTGTTCTCAGTTAAATGAGCAATCAACTGAGAAGCAACCACTCGTTCCAGAAGTTTTGCCAAAAAAGGCATATTAGATATTGGTCGAAAATTTGTGAAGTTCTCATATTGAACATTCGATTTTTTTGGCACAGGGGTAATTGCAGCGGTTTTAAATGTTGTTGGTACAACCCCAGTACTCAGAGAGTCATTTATAATATTCAAAACAAAGGGACACAAAGAATTAAAACATGATTTAAACAAAGCAAATGGTATGGGATCTAGTAAAGAAGTGGACGCTTTAATTTTTAAAACCAATTGTACAGAATTTAGATAACTTAGTACCAGAATAAGAAGGAATATAAGTAGCAGTAGAAAACAGTGCAGTAGAAGTAGAAAAACCTCTACGAACATTTTCAACTTTGGTGACAAAGAAATCCAGAAACTTATTGCAGAGATGTTCAGATACAGTAACACGAGAAACAGCTTTGTAGTTCAACAATTTGTTAATTGAATTAAAAAGTTGTCTAGAATTGCCATGATTGTCCTCTATCATTTTTGAAAAATAATCAGACCTGGCAGAAACAATTCCAGCCTTGTATTCATGTAGGCAGTCCTTTCCACATTTGATAATGAACAGTCAGACCTGAAAGACGCCACATACGCTCTATTTTACGGCAAGATGTTTTCATCATACGCAAGTCCTCATTATACCAAGGAGCAGGACGTACGAATGAAACAGAGCGTGATTTTTGAGGGGCAAAAAAATCCAGGCCAGATAAAAGAGCCGAATTTAACATCAAAATCCTTTTGTCCAGAGGGTCAGATGAAGTAAAACAACTTAAGGAAGAGTCAATAAAAACAGAGAAATCAGAAGGATCAACTGATCTCCACTTCCGATAAGTCAAAATACGAGAGGAGCCAGTGTTAGCAACAGGAATATGCATATCAAAAAAGACTGCCAGGTGATCAGATAGTCCTAAATCAATCGTAGATAGCCCAGACACAAAGATCCATTAGATATCACTAAGTCTAAAATATGTCCTTTGTTATGTGTAGTACAGTCAACAAATTGATTTAAACCAAAGCACTCCAACAAGGAAGAGAAATCCTTTGTTAATGCAGAGTCTTTTTTGTCCATCTGGATGTTAAAGTCCCCCAAAAAAAGAGTTCTCTCAAATTTAAGACACAGATATGACAGCAGTTCTGCAAACTCAGAAAGAAAGTCTTTGTTTGCTTTAGGAGGCCGGTAGACTGTAGTTATGGCAGTTGAATGACACTCAGAAACAGTTAAAACAAGACACTCAAATGAAGAGAACAGTGGAACAGCAACAGGTCTTAAATTAAATTTCTGATTATACAGAACAATAATGCCACCACCTCTGCCAGTGGATCGCGGGAGATCTAATAACCCATATCCAGTAGCAGTAAGTTCGTTAAAAAGAAGACCATCCGAAGGTTTGTGCCATGTTTCGACTATACTTAAAAAGTCAAGTTTTTCTTCCAGAATAATGTCAGATAAAGCCACCGCTTTATTGTTGACAGAGCGAGCATTAAAACATCCAGACTTCAACACACACGGGGACTCAGAAACCTCCCGTGCATGCTCTGTATATGTTAGCACAGTCAAGTTGTTGTGATTAATCCCAACCGGTTTATACACCGGCCTTTGGGGTTTACGAAGAAATGCAGGGTAAGTAACAGCATCAGATGAGGAACATATAACACTGCGCCTTGATGAGCGATGTAAGTAGCGCTTACGCCGGAGTATTCCGACATCCTCACAGTTAGCATAAGCATCGCGTGCTAAATAAGAGTTCTTTTTCAATTTCAACAGTTGGCAAACAGTGTACCGGTACCTTAGTGCCATCTGGGAGGAATCCACACAAATAGCAGCCTCGCAGTAGTGAAGATCCAGAGAAGGGTTCCAGGAAAGTTTGTTCCAGCAACAGACGTTTAAAATCAAGAAGAGTAGGCCAACATGTGGAACTAAAGCACGCATTGTAATCCAGCAGTTAGAAAAGTTGTTCAGTCTTCAAACTTCAAAGGCTCCAAAGCTGTTGTCTAATATTTAGAAACACATAAACAGAACGGGAAAAAGGAGCGGCAGCCAAGACGCGCCAGCGTTCCCTCCAACGTTTTCTAGACTTACTGTACCCCCGACCCCAGTCTGAGAGCATGCTTCCCCTGCATCCACAAATCCACTGACAACGGTTTGCTCTTCCTTTGGAGACTCCTCTTTTTGCTCCTCATGTGAAGCTTCTTCCTTTGGTAAGTCTTTAAATTTCTGCTTTATGTGTAAGAGCGTAGGGTGTGTCGCTGAACATATCTGACAGCTCTTCTTTTCTTCACAGGCATTACTCATGTGTCCTCCTATAAGACAACTGAAACAAAGTCCTTTGCTCTTAAGGAATTCAAGCTTTTCTTTGTGCAGCTTTCTTTGGAGCTTCTTGCACTGTTCCATGGTATGATCTCCCTGACAGAAGATAAAAGGTTTCATGAAGGCTTTGTCCATGTTTGTTCCCTTCTCACGAGATTTCTTGTTTCCGGCACCAGCAGCATATTTCTCAGCTTTCTGTTCTTTTACTTCAGTGGCTAATGTTGTAATGTTTTTCTTTCCACTTGACCTTTCAGTCTGGCGCTTTGTTAGTCCTAAGATTTCACCGAACACAGGGTGTGAAGCCATTGCAGCCTGTGTGTTGACAAATGACACTACGTCTTTGAACTTTGTCCGCCGATCTTGCTTCTTCTGAATGTCTATGGCAACACTCCTGAATCTCTCTCTCAGCCTGTATGGAGCTTTGAGATGATCGTGCGCATGTTAGCAGCATTTTCCATCTCTTCTAAGTACTCCAGATCCGACATTGCATTATTGCAGTTTGTCATAAAGAGGGGGTATGCTTCAAGTGCCTTGGTATCATCTGCTTTAATGGCAGGCCAGTTTAAAGCCTTATCAAGGTATGCCATGGATATCTTATATTTATCACCAAAGCGTTCCTTTAGCAGTCTCTTGGCTTCAGGGTAGCCTTGATCTGGATCCATATGAAAACAGCTGCGCACTAAGTCATTAGGTTGCCCATTTGTGTGCGGTTCTAGATAGTAAAGCCGATCTTTGCTGTTTTCAGTCTTGCTTTCTATGCGGTGCTCAAAGGCTCTCATGAAGAGACGATATTCTAATGGATCTCCCTTGAAAACTGGAATGTTCGGTGATGGCAATGTAGATAGCCTTTGCTGCTTTATTAAGCTTTCAGTGATGTCGTTTTGCCGTTGCATGACGGTAACCAGTGTGATCAGTGTTATCTGTGTGATTATCTGAAGTGACAGGAGCTCGTATCGCACCTGCGCCTCTTCCACTAGTGTGGCTATGCCAAGTTCCACTGCTAGATACACTTCTCTTACTGTGGCTGACATCACGTTTCCTTGGTGCAGACGTCATTATTTTCACCCTACTGCCTTTGGTTCTACTTGACACATCTGAACCTTCATATTTTCTTAACACGGCTAATCGTGCATCAGTTGCAGCGAGCCCTGCTTGCAGCTCCAACTGTTCTTTTTCAACCTTGAGCTGTAGTTCCTGTTCCTCTAAAGTCTGTCTTTTTCTTAATGTATCTGACTTGACTAACAGCAGCTCTCTCTAATTCAACCGTTAAGCACTCAGCACGCGCTGACGAAGTTGCAGAAGTAGCAGAAACAGACTTCGATTTTCTAGACTTACTGGTGGCTGACACACTATCTTCAGGATGAATCTGCTCATTAACCTTGTTAGCCTCTTCTCTGCGTAGTATTGCATTCTGTAGCCATGCATTCACTTCTTGCACAAATTCTTTGTGCTCATTATTTCCTGGCTCAAACCAATCGCTTTGATCTGTGTTCAAATACTCTACGCATTCAATCTGGCATAATAAGTCTTTAACGTCAGCATTTATTTTACTTAAAGGGTTAGTTCACCCAAAAATGAAAATAATGTCATTAATGACTCACCCTCATGTCGTTCTAAGCCCGTAAGACCTCCGTTCATCTTCGGAACACAGTTTAAGATATTTTAGATTTAGTCCGAGAGATTTCTGTACCTCCATTGAAGCTGTATGTATACTGTCCATAAAGGTAATATAAACATCATCAAAGTAGTCCATGTGACATCAGTGGGTTAGTTAGAAGTTTTTGAAGCATCGAAAATACTTTTTGGTCCAAAAATAACACAAAATAAGACTTTATTCAGCATTGTATTCTCTCCCGGGTCTGTTGTGAATCTGCGTTCAGGACTCCGCAGTGACGCTGCTGACGTAAGACGCTGCTGACGTGTTATCTGGTGCGCCCGAGCTTCGTTTACAGTCTGAGGAAGACGCACGCTATATTCAAGCTATTCTACATTGTTTGCGTGGATATCATTTTTTTAATGGTGCGTAAATGTGCATGTCGCGGATGAGACACTTTTACAGCGTGCGTTTCCCTCAGTCTATAAATGAAGCTCGGGGCGCACCAGATAACACGTCATCAGCGTCTTACGCCATCAGCGTAACTGTGAAGGATTGACAACAGACCCGGGAGAGAATACAATGCTGAATAAAGTCTTATTTTGTGTTATTTTTGGACCATTTTCGATGCTTCAAAAACTTCTAACTAACCCACTGATGTCACATGGACTACTTTGATGATGTTTATATTACCTTTATGGACAGTATACATACAGCTTCAATGGAGGGACAGAAATCTCTCGGACTAAATCTAAAATATCTTAAACTGTGTTCCGAAGATGAACGAGGTCTTACGGGCTTAGAACGACATGAGGGTGAGTCATTAATGACATTATTTTTATTTTTGGGTGAACTAACCCCTTAATTCCTTTATCTGTGTTTCATACTTTGCCAACAATTCCATTGTTATGATTTCCACATTTGCATCATCATCCATTAAAGCATGCAATTCGTTCTTTTTCGCAGTAAGTTGTCCTAGTATAGCTCTTCTGGAGCTTATTTTAGTTTTCAAACTATATTCTGTTAAGGAGATCTAACCAATCAGCGACGAGCTTATTGGTGACGTCGGGAAAGGACGCGAGTTAGAAACAGTTAGCAAGCTAAGGAGAAGAACATATTTTGTATCTTCCTGTACCTCCTTCAGAGTTTACTTCAGTGTGTGCGTTAATGATAAAATGTAAGTCTATTTACATATTTGTGTTCTTTAGTATAGTTATCTGTCGTGTTACAGTTTGATTGATGTGAATTACCGAGTTGTTTATCTCTTCCGTGTCCACTGCATTATACTGATCGCCACAAATATAACAGATATAGAAAGTAATGTTATTTAAGTTATTTACTTGCTTTATCCCTTGCTTGTGGTTACTTTGTGTAATATTAACCCCTTTAACGATCGTCAAGTTAACACTAGTTGTCGTATTTCCGTAACCCTGACGATATATAATGGTTACTCAGCATTTTTTTCAGAGACACGGAGAATTTGCGATCCTCATTATATGTGCTTAATGTGACATCTAGCGGACAAGTTCGGTAGTGCAGTCCAAACCTTTGATAATTGTATTGGATGTAAAACGACATGTATATTATTTGTATGTATGAATACAATACTTATTGTAATGTTATTTATTTGTTTATTTCAGACCACACATGTATACATACTAATAGCAAGTAAAGACGAGAAGATTCTGAATCCTGTGATGTGTTTTAATTGACACCCTGGGGCGAGCACAATCACCTAATCAGCACATTAGTGAAAACTCTTCTACATTGTGGTCCTTCGAGCCGGATGTGTGCTTACCACAGAGACAGGATGTCAGAGCAGCCTTTCCACCAGAGTGTGCGCCCACGACGCACAACCCAGCCTCCAGTTTATCTCAGAGATTATGACGTCCAATATCCAATCCAACATTCACCTGTGCCAGAAGGGGTACCACAGCGAAGTGCAAGGACATACCAGTCTGATATATTACCTCCTGACTCTCCACTTTCAAGTTCATGTGATTACAGTACTGGAGCAGTAGCTGGAGCCACGATTACTCCCTATCCCAGAATGATTGCTGGTAGACAACCTGACAGACGGTGGCCAACTGCACCTCACTATGAAAGTGATGAAGAGGAGGAGCAGGAGGATGAGGCTTCAATCACAGCTGTTAGACACAGGTTGGAGGTTCAAGACTTAAAACAAGAGAACAGGCAACTGCGTGAAGCTCATCTGGTCCTTAAAGAGGAAATTCTGCAGTTACAAAATCTTCACAAAGGTATGCAAGATTTAATTATACAGCAGTATCCAGCTTCACTAACTCCACAACCACAGCATACAAACCAGACTCCAGTGCCATTACCCAGAACCATATATAGACCACCTCAGATAGCAGCACCGAGTCCGGAGCCTCGCACTCCACAACCTACTCCACGCAGAGTTCAAGTACAACCCAGAGAGAGTTCCGTTAAGCCAGGTGCTGACATTTACACCTACAAATCAAGCCCACATCCTGCCACTGTTCATAATCAGCCATATTCTTCTCCTACCGGGTGGCCTCATAGCACTATACGTCCAGAGACATCCTACAGGGGCCCACAACCAACAATTCCATGTTTCACACGTCGTGACCCTAGCGAATTCGCTCGCTTAAAGTTAGCCCTTGATAACTTACTTCCTAATGATGCAACTGAGCTTTTCAAGTATCAAGTCCTTCTTGATCACCTGAAGTTTGAAGAAGCACGCCTAATTGCTGACTCATTCCTCAATTCCCCTTGGCCATACACAGACACTATGAATGCACTTACTGACAGATTCGGAAGACCTCACCTGTTGGCTCTGACTAAAATAGCAGCAGTAATGGATGCTCCTGATGTTCAGCCTGGAGATTTGGCCAGTTTCGATAGGTTCGCCCTTCATATCCAAGCTCTTGTGGGTCTCCTGAGGACATTGGGTCCTGAAGGTAATGTGGAGTTACAGTGTGGGTCACATGTAGTCCGTTTGCTCACTAAACTTCCTCCAGATTTACGTGCATCATTCAGACGACACATGCCTTATCAATCTGGTGTAGTTTACACTTTACTGGACCTGGCTGAGTGGCTCAAGTTTGAATCCTGGTGCCAAGACTGTGAGGATTTAAATTCAAGAAAGGAGCAAAGACCTAAAACAGTGAAGCCAAGATCAGGCCCTGCAGTTAAGTCCAGATTTGCCACTGTTCTTCATGGAGCTGATCAAACCTCTGACACAGCTACACAGGTACTATCATCCTTCAAGCCAACCAAGACAACACAGAGACCTGAACAAAGCAGAGTGTTGTGCCCATACTGTGACAGTACAGAGCATTTCCTAAGTCAGTGTCCCACCTTCCAGAAATTTGGTAAAGAGGAGATGATCAAATGGATTAAAGATAACAACCGCTGCTGGAAATGTGGACGGTCACATTTAGCAAAAAATTGCACTCTGAGAAAGCCCTGCCGCCTGTGTAATGGGAAACACCTTCAAATCCTTCACGAAGTTAACGACCGGTCTCAGACAGAAGGTACCTGCCTAGTGAGTTCCACAAATGAGTCCGTGTACCTGGACAGGCCTGAAAGTTCCAAACATGTTCTGTTGAAAGTGGTTCCTGTTGTCTTAAAACACAAGAATCAAACCCTAAACACCTATGCAGTTCTTGATGATGGATCAGAAAGAACTATGTTACTTCCAGCTGCAGCTCAGAAACTAGGGCTTAAGGGACAGATTGAGGACCTTGCATTAAGAACCATTCGACAAGATGTCAAGAAGCTTCATGGGGCCTCCGTTTCCTTTAGTGTACGCTCAACGTCACAACCAGAAAAGAGTTACCAAATCCAGAACGCATTTACCTCTGAGCACTTAAGTTTGGCCGAGCACTCTTACCCCACTGAAATGCTCCAGCAGAAATACTGGCACTTGAAAGGCATCCCGTTGCAGCCCATTCTCAAAGCATATCCCCTCCTTCTAATAGGTGCAGATCATCCCCATCTGATTACCCCTATTGAGCCGGTTCGCCTTGGCCCACCTGGAGGTCCAGCGGCAATTAGAACTAGACTGGGTTGGGTGTTACAAGGACCAACTCGCCTTCTACAGCAACAGTTCCAGCCTCAGCAATGCCTACACCTCTCCGTCACTCCTCAAATGGAAGAACTTTTCCGGAATGTTGAGAGACTTTGGCAAGGAGATACCATTCCCCACAAAAATGAAAGACTGGTCACACGATCCAAACAAGATCAGAAAGCAATGGACTTGCTACAAGTTAAAACCACCAGGGTGATGGTCGATGGAGTGATGCGTTATGCCACACCCCTATTGCGCAAGGCTGACATGCCTCACCTCAATGCCTCCAAAGACTCTGTCATGCCCAACCTGAGAAATACAGAGCGAAGGCTAGCTAAAGCCACCATAAAGGCATCTGCATACAAAGAAGAGATCAAAAGGCTAGAGGAAAGCAACTATGTGGTTAAACTTAAAGCAGACTCTGTGACTACTGATGAAGAATCATGGTTTATTCCCCATCACATGGTTCATCATAACGGTAAAACCGAGTGGTGTTCAACTGCTCCTTTGAATACAAGGGGCATAACCTCAACAACTACCTCCTTGCCGGACCTGCACTAGGCCCTTCCCTGTTGGGAGTTCTGTTGCGTTTCAGGGAGCATACTGTCGCGGTGAGTGGAGACATAAAGGGTATGTTTCATCAGGTCCGCCTACTGCCTGAGGACAGAAACCTACTCCGCTTTGTCTGGCGTGATCTTGAACCAGATAACCCCCCCAGCATTTATGAGTGGCAAGTGCTTCCGTTCGGCACAACTTGCAGTCCTTGCTGTGCCATCTATGCCTTACAGCGTCATGCTCTCGATAATACCAAGCCAAATGACACCCTCAGCTCAGCAGTCGAAAGGAACTTTTACGTAGACAACTGTCTAAAGAGCGTAATGTTCCCAGATGAGGCCAAGCAATTAGTGGATGGGTTACGAGAACTTCTTGCCACTGGTGGCTTTGAGATCCGTCAATGGGCTGCCAACATGCCAAATGTCATTGATCACCTACCTAAAGAAGCTCGTTCAGACAGCACTGAGCTTTGGCTGTCACATGACAAAGTTGAACCACAAGAATCCACTCTTGGATTAAGATGGAACTTTGAATTAGACATCCTTGGATATAAACACCGCCCAGTTCCAGAAACCATACCCACTATGCGCCACATTTATAAGGTGACAGCGAGCCAGTATGATCCTCTGGGATTCATTCTCCCCTTTTACCACTCGTGCAAAAATCCTGATCCAACAGCTGTGGAACAAACAAAGAGATTGGGATGATCCCATGTTGCCAACAGACCTATTGAAAGCCTGGAATGGGTGGGAGAATGAGCTGCCCTGCCTTTCTGAAGTTACCATTCCACGGTGCTATGTCTCAGCAGATATGGACCAACCCAATGTCACACGACAACTTCATATCTTTTGTGATGCCTCAGAACAGGCATACGGCTCTGTGTCATACCTGAGAACTGAGGACAAAGAAGGCCGAATTCAGCTTGCATTCTTGATGGCCAGATCCAAAGTTGCCCCCAAACGGAAACAAACTATCCCTAGACTAGAGTTGTGTGCAGCGCTTATTGGTGCCCAAATGGCAAAGCTGCTAGAAACCGAACTTACACTGAGAATAAGCCAAGTGGTCTTGTGGTCTGATTCCACCACAGTCCTTTCCTGGTTGAAATCGGAGTCTTGTAGCTTTAAAGTCTTCGTAGGGACTAGGATCTCAGAAATCCAAGACCTTGCTGATCAGCATGAATGGCGATACGTGGATTCTCTCCGAAACCCTGCAGATGACCTCACAAGGGGTCGCAGCCTAAAGGAACTCGCATCACCAAACAGATGGAGTCAAGGCCCACCATTCTTACTACAGGCTGAGTCAGAGTGGCCAGCTTTGCCAGTCCTTAAACCTCCTGAGGATGAAATGGAGAAGAGAAAGAGTGCATTCTGCGGTGTCACCAGAGTATCAAACCCTTTGAACCCCAGTGAGTACAGTACATGGAAGGACCTGGTTGAAGCCACAGTCCAGCACAGTGAAATTGACCCAAACCAATCCAGTCCAGCTACGGCTAAAGACTACGTGAAGGCAGAATGCCTCATCTTCCAGAATATCCAACGTGACAGTTTCTCAGAGGAATATGAACGATTGAAAGCTGGTAAGCCTGTATCCTCTACAAGCCGCTTACCTCACTTTATCACCAGAGTTTGACGATGCCAGTCAGCTTATACGGGTTGGAGGTCGTCTACGTCGTGCTGAAGGTCTAGAACTCCAGACAATTCACCCAATAGTTCTGGATCCTCACCATTCAGCAACTAAACTGCTCATACAGAACTATGACAGTAAGCTCTGCCACCCAGGAACAGAACGGGTATTTGCTGAAATGAGGAGAAATGTATGGATACTAAGAGGTCGTGAGGCAATTCGCAAATTACAGCACAACTGCATAGAATGTCGCAAGTGGAAGGCTAAAGCTGAGGTCCCTAAAATGGCTGATCTACCCCCAGCCCGACTGAGACTTCACAAACCTCCTTTCTATAGCACTGGGATGGATTGTTTTGGTCCTTTCCAAATAAAGGTAGGACGACGCTGTGAAAAAAGATGGGGTATAATATTCAAGTGTTTGACCACTCGATGTGTACACATTGAGCTCCTCACATCTATAGACACAGACTCCTTCCTTATGTCTCTGAGGAGATTTATTGCACGTCGAGGCACCCCATCTGAACTGCTTTCTGACCAGGGCACCAATTTTCATGGTGGAGAGAGAGAATTAAGAGAAGCTTTAACAAACTGTAGCCCAGATCTTCAACAACATCTCGCCAAACAAAAAATCACCTTCCTCTTCAACCCTCCTAGTGCTCCCCACTTTGGTGGCGTCTGGGAGAGAGAAATCCGATCCATCAAAACCGCCCTCCGTACAGTAGTAGGCTCACAAACGGTGACAGAGGAAGTGCTTCAAACTGTGCTTATTGAGATAGAGGGAATTCTCAATAGCAAGCCCCTAGGATATGTATCCTCCAATGTAGCTGACCTGGATCCAGTCACCCCAAATCTCCTGCTTATGGGGCGGCCAGACAGCTCTCTACCTCAAGTGATGTACCCCGCTACTGAGCTCATAGGACGACGTAGATGGAGACAGAGCCAAGTCCTCACTGATCATTTCTGGTCAAGCTTTGTGAGACACTACTTGCCTAACCTCCAGTTACGACAGAAATGGCATGCAGAAACTAAACCTATTACCGTTGGATCTGTTGCAATGTTGGTTGACCCTCAGCTACCCCGTGCTCTCTGGTTAATCGGGAAAGTAGTCAGGACATTCCCTGGGGCGGATGGACATGTAAGGTCTGTAGAAATCAACGTTAAAGGCAGGTCATATACGCGGCCTGTTGCCCGTCTCATATCTTTACCAGAGATTACTGACACTAAGTAACTTAGATGCAGGAACAAATATGCCTCTGCATATTTGGGGGCGGCGATGTTAAGGAGATCTAACCAATCAGCGACGAGCTTATTGGTGACGTCGGGAAAGGACGCGAGTTAGAAACAGTTAGCAAGCTAAGGAGAAGAACATATTTTGTATCTTCCTGTACCTCCTTCAGAGTTTACTTCAGTGTGTGCGTTAATGATAAAATGTAAGTCTATTTACATATTTGTGTTCTTTAGTATAGTTATCTGTCGTGTTACAGTTTGATTGATGTGAATTACCGAGTTGTTTATCTCTTCCGTGTCCACTGCATTATACTGATCGCCACAAATATAACAGATATAGAAAGTAATGTTATTTAAGTTATTTACTTGCTTTATCCCTTGCTTGTGGTTACTTTGTGTAATATTAACCCCTTTAACGATCGTCAAGTTAACACTAGTTGTCGTATTTCCGTAACCCTGACGATATATAATGGTTACTCAGCATTTTTTTCAGAGACACGGAGAATTTGCGATCCTCATTATATGTGCTTAATGTGACATCTAGCGGACAAGTTCGGTAGTGCAGTCCAAACCTTTGATAATTGTATTGGATGTAAAACGACATGTATATTATTTGTATGTATGAATACAATACTTATTGTAATGTTATTTATTTGTTTATTTCAGACCACACATGTATACATACTAATAGCAAGTAAAGACGAGAAGATTCTGAATCCTGTGATGTGTTTTAATTGACACCCTGGGGCGAGCACAATCACCTAATCAGCACATTAGTGAAAACTCTTCTACAATATTCCAATGCTTTAAGTGTTGGTTTAACCACTCGCTTTTCCTCCATTGGGCTTACCGTGGCTTCTGTTCCTGTCTCCGTCATGATTGCTCTGATATTCAGTTTGTTTTTGTTTTTTTACAGGTTCCACTTGCAACAGTCACGCAGCAGCAATGACAAACTCGTTGAGGCCGTTAGCAATCCACTTATATCACTCATCAGTCAGTCCCTCGTAGAAACTTTCATTCATGTTCCACTTGCCGCAAACCTCTTGGCTCGTTGTCCAATGTCAAGCGGGTTTTCTTACTAATGTAGAGGTTTGAAATCTTGATATGTGCAATGGCTTACACTAATAACTATCTAACATTATTCCAAGCAGCTAGTCCCATTTGCAGTGTTCATTGCCAGCCCAACAATCCAGTTCAATAAATTCACTTCAGAAACGTTGTTGAAATAAAAGATGAAAATCTCCGGGTTTTATTCCTTGGTTTCTGATTTACAAAAGAGAATGTGAGCTGACTAATACACTTATTCTAATTGTTAATGAAAATAAAAGATTCAGAAGAAGTAGCTATAAGTTAGCAGTTAGCAGGTAAGAAAACCATTTGCTTCCACAGCTCTCAAGATCAGAATCGCATTCTGCGAATCAACGTAATGTAGCCGGAGTATGCCTACTCTTAAAGAGGCAGTATACTATTTTACCAAATCCTGTAAGCACATGAATTCTAGTATGCTTTTAACCTTAAGTATTATTTAACATTTTGTAACCATTACATGAACTTCTAAATAAAATGATTTACCTGTTTAACATTCATTCTTATTCACATTGCTATGAATAGAGCATCACAGTCCCGCCCACAGCCGGTGCCGGAAGTAAAAATTCAATACAATTTCTCCATAGACATTTGGGGTATAAGCCATAAAAACGTAACCATACATGGTAGACTTAAAACCAGCAACGGCTGTACTAAGCGATTGTATATGCTCATATAAACGCCAAAAGTTCATGGGGCACTAACCTTGATTTGAGATAAATGCCTTTTATTCGCGATGTCTTGGATAAGTACTTCATTACCCACAATCCTAAACAATCCCACAGTGATGCATCTGATTGGTGGATGTCGTGTAAACCCCGCGAAGGTCAGAGCGTTGCCATGGAAGCAGGATTCTAATAGTAGAGACCAGAGCCCGTCTACATTCTCTGGTAGAGACTTGAACGGACTGTTTTCTTTAGCGGAAGCCATATAAATAGTTTTTAAATCAATACATTCCTTTTTAAATTAATATTTTGTGTCAAATTATTTATTTATTTGGTAGGTAGCCATGTAATAAGCGGCATAATGTATAGCGAGTTGGTTGTTATAGCGAATACAACTCCCTTCAGGCTCCGCTTCGGGCTCATAATCAGCCTTACAACCGCCTCACTTTACATTAACTTTATCCCTTACTTATCGTTCACTTTAGATAGGCTACTGTAGCCTTCATATGGTATGAGTCATATCAAGCATTTTATGATGCCACTGTCAAAACAATATTAAGCCTAGGCATACCTCTTCTTGCATTTACTGAACATTTGTGTAATAATAATTCATGGCAAGTTAATAAACTGAATATGACGGTCCAAGAGCAGACCATGCACCGGTCCATGCATCAGACCGGTGGCGCTGTGCACTTTCTGGTTTGCTGACCATCACTTTTTAATTTTCACTTGTTGTGGATATTAAGAAAATATATTAAGGGACCGTTCGGTATTTATGGAATGGGCCACCGGAGGAAAATAGGGGAGGGTCATGCCTTTTTATTCTTTGTTGAGGGGAGGGTCATCCAACTTTTTTTAGTCTAGGGGGAGGGTCACCCAACTTTTGTATTCATGAAAACAACAAACTTTCAAATTAGCTTGTTTTGTGCATATTTTTCCATGTAGCTCTCTCAGTCTCGGTCCCCCCATAGCTAGCAGATGAGTCTGACCCAACAAAAATCAGACGCGAAAGATCAAGTCCAGTTTGGCGCTGTTTGACAGTGCGCGCGCGCTCAGAAAAAGTGCATCATGTCAGAACAGAACGCCAATGAAATGTTTACCACGAGCAAATAATAAACTTTTGTGATTGCGAATCACAAGCAGTGTCCTGTGAGTGTGTCCTACGTCGATGTAGCCTACGTCGAGTTTGGGACTGAGGCGCCAGAACTGCAGCTGATAGAATGTGCGCTGTAGTGTGTGTGATAGCGATACTACCACATTTCTTCAAAAGCAGATCGTGGAGATATTAAATCATCCACGATCAAAAAGTGTGATATCGCATAAGGACAAGTATAAAACAACTGTTAGGCCATCATGTCTGAAAACAAACACAAATAACGCGTGCTACATTAGGGCTGTTTACACCTGGCCACTTCATGCGTTTTCTCAGATCGGATAGCTATCTGATTTATCAAAACGATTCCATTTACACCTGGTGTGGTAGCATAAATGCGTTTTTGCAAAACGGATTTAAATCCTATCTTCAATTCTTCAAATAGTTTGCACGTTGGCTCATCTGCAGTGATGCGTGTTGCAGTAGCGTCGTCATGTCTGGCTATAACATATAGCCTATAACACGCTCTCACGTTTATTTTTATTTTATTGCATTTTTTGGGAGGAGTACAATTTACATATGTGGTTTCAACAACCAGATGCATTTACACTTGTTCAGTTTTGTCGGGAATGTGGCCCAGACCTCCCCTGAAGTGGTTTGAGCGATCGGATTCAAATCCGTCTCGATTGCGTTTCGGAGGGCATTTATACCTGGTCTTTTCTAGGGCTGGGTACCGAGTCTCGATAGTTTTTAGGTATCGACCGAATTGCCTCGATACTATCGAGTATCGAAAAATGGCATGTTGTTCGGTTCCAGATTTCGATACTGCGCACATACTCATATGAGACGCGCGCGCACGCACAAACTCGACGCGCATACTTGTATGAGACGCGAGGACACACACACAAACTCTCCGCGCACATATTCAGATATGAGACGCGAGCACACACACACAAACTCTCCGCGTACATATTCTTATGAGACGCGAGCACACACACACAAACTCTCCGCGCACATATTCATATGAGACGCGAGCACACACACATAATAGGCTACCTTAAAGATGTGGAAAAGTGATCAAAAGTGTGGGTACATTTCTCCAGACTCGATGCCAACAGCGTGCGATGCAGTATTTGCGGTAAAATAATTGCTGCAAAGACCAATAAATACGATGAAGACCTTGACAGTGCACGGAGTAAACATAAGAGCAGAAAGTTGCTCCGTCTTCGACTGGTAAATGAAGAGATACCTTGTTGATCTGACAGTGTTTATATTGCAATAAATAATAACCTACTGAATGTACACTGCCGTTCAAAAATGTGTTGGTTTACTTGGCTAGTCAGAATTTTTTTTCAGTAAGGATGCATTAAAGTTATCAAAGGTGACATTAAAACATGTGTAATGTTACAAAATATTTCGTTTTTAAATAAATGCTTTTCTTTTGAATTTTTTATTCATCAAAAAATCATGAAAAAATGTAGACATATCATAGTTTCCAAAATACTTTTGGATACTTACTAATTATACTAATTAAATAATGTCAAATATAGTAAATGTATTGTTGCCATATACTAAATATTTGACTAGTCGCACGTTAATTTCTGCTTAAATACTGCATGGGATATAGCCCAGTCTGCGCTCAAGCGCATGTATAATCTTGCCGCAAAAACAGGCTAATGATAATAAATATGTATTTAAAAATAACGATGCATTTTAATTGTTTATTAATAAACTCTTTTTTTCTATTAAAATCAGTGTCCGCTGCAAACATGTCTCTATACATCTCCGCTGTAAAGTGCGCCTTTAAATGCATCTTTCATACGGATTACATCAGATGATATTTGCTTTCGATTTGATTTTTTGTTTGTTTTTAAAAGTGGACATATCAAGCTTTATATAGATATTTTTTCATATATTTGAGGCTAGTATGCTATATAGCCTACGATGTGTTTCTGCTTTTTTTTTTTTTTTTTTTGACGCGCTACAGTTCACGGAGACCATGAAAGACCCTGATTGTTTTATTTTATTTTACGAAAGCAAAACGTTTTCTTGTTATTGTGAGTTTACAGAAATAAAAGTATTGCGACTGATGCATTATTCTTTTCTGTATGGCCATAAATAGAGTATTTTAAGTTGTTTCCACTGTTGATCGCATCGGCGCCTCCATGTCATGCATGTGCGCGCTACACACGATCCGCACACACAGTTGGTTATGCGCCTAAGAACAGCGAACACATATCTAGGTTAATGTTAGAGTGAGCGGCCATGCCAGTCGGATAATCCTCATGTTTAACAAATCAAATCATGCAGTTTCTACCGCGAGTCAGCGCTGCGCCAGTTTGAAAAAGGCGGGTGTACAGGAGCATAGAGATATCTGAACATCTTTGCCAAGCGCAAACCAGTACAGAAATAATAATCAATAAATGATCGGGGAGGGTCATGCCTTTTTTCACAATCATTTTGGAGGGTCATAGAAAAATTTATTGCTGGCGAAGGGAGGGTCAAGTCTTTTTTGACTATTGATCTCAAAACTCCTCCGGTGGCCCCATAAATAAATAACGAACAGTCCCTAAATGTTATTACAATTAAGGATGAACTATAACATCATGAAAATGAGCATGGACCTCAACCTGTCCTGTCAGCAGAGTGTCCTGTGTCATAAAGGGCTTTGAAATAAACACACAAACTAACGTTACACACTGACTGAACACACGTGTGTTGATGACTGAGCTGCACCATGTTGCTAACGCTATCGTTTCACACACGCACACAATATATTATTATTTTTATTTACACGATTATTACTGAAATAACTGCTATTAACTACACATTCACTATATAAAATTCACTCAAAAGGCTCTTTCGCGGTTGGCTTCAGTCGACTTCAGTGAGGCGCGGTGGGTTATGGGATGAGTAGTTCCTTCGCTCGGAAATGAAAATATGTACACAGTCTTGTACCTTTGCCTTTTTTTGGATTTTCTCTTAGTTTTTTTACTCGAAATGATATGTTGTATGCTTATGAGTTCAGCCATAGCTGGTTATCCTCAGACATGCTCTAAAACTCTTTAGATACGGATTTTTCCAAAAGTCAATGGGAGAAATGATTGGGAAATTTACTTCCGGCACCAGAGCTAGCTAAGAGTTTCAGCTATTAATGTGCCGATCACATACATACAAATCAAACACTGGGTGCAATATAAATACTATAAATTGCAAGTAGCCTAATATTGAACATAATCGGCACACGTTGACAGAACGCGATAAACTGCTTCATCTCTGTTAAATACGCATCACTTTATGAAAGGATGACATTGTATCAAGGCTTTACAAACTCCTTAACAAGCATTTATCGTTAACTCAGTAAACAGTCAACTTACATTTGTTTATTGACGCACACTTTGCACACACAGTCCCGCTTGCACAGTCCCGCTCAATCACACGCACGTGACTCTGCCTTTCCAACTAATTTATAACATGAATTTTTATTTTTTATTTTTTTTTAAACATTGTGTAGGCCTATTTATTTTAAACCTCTTATTAATGACTTATAATACATTTATGATACATTTTTATCTTTTCTTATCCATTTTTACATAAATTGTTGCATTGAATTGAACGAGAGTTTACGTGAGAATGGATTAATTAATGATTTACCGTAGGCTATACACTATTTTTTTTCTGCTTGTGTTGCATGCAATGAAAGGGAACGGGTCGCATCATGCCTGAGATCGGATCTTGGGTTCCACAGACAGTCAAAAAGATCAAGCAGGTTTTTCAAGGGAATGATTTTTCCCCCTTTACTAACAGTCATTTTTACTTCTCAGGTATTTTAGTATACTGAAACACAAGTTTGAACAGGAATGAAAGCTTTTTGTAGAGCTGAAAAACAAGTGCCAGGACCAAAAAGGCAAAAAAAAATATTGTTTGATGTCAACAGAATAGCAAGGTCCAAGCCTCTACTCGTTTCTACTGAGATTACTCAACAACTGTTTATGAGCATTGTTGATTCACATCACACATTTAAGCTAAGCTTTTCAAAAGTCATTGTGTACATATAGGCTCGTGGCGTCCCGGACTTCAATATTTGAATGATTTATAATACCTGAATAACTGACTGACCATCTGAAGGGGTCTGACCATCTAGCATATGAAATTACCTTGAATATGCCACATTACCTATTGGATGAAACCACTTTTAAACTTTTAAAATAGAAAAAGCATTTGTGATTGGCTGATAGATTTGTTAAAATTGGTCAGCATGGCCAATTTTAATACCACTTTCAGTTAACTGTTATTATTATTATAATTAAACAAAGTTATGATTTGATAGAAGCACGAGCAAGAAGGTGGCGGGCCGCACACTGAATTCAGTACTAGACTACATAAGCCTATCAAAACATTTTTGCATTGCATAGTGCAAAAAGTGCAAAGAAGTGAATTAAAAACAAGTGAACAGGAGCAAACGTTTCAGCACATTGCTATCTTCAGTGCTTACCCTGCAACAAACATTCACCCTTTTGTGGGTAAATTCGCAATTAGGGGTCATCCGCTGAAATGAATTATCATTAATGAAAATAGTTTCAAATGCAATGCACAACTCAATGACAAAATATAACAGGTATTCAATTATAGCAAAAAAAAAAAAAAAAAAAAAAAAAATATATATATATATATATATATATATATATATATATATATATATATAATTATTTTTATATTTTATTAAAAACAATACCATCAGGGAATAAAGATTTAAGTTCAAAGATCCAGAAGGCCTCCCTTTGCAACTATTTTGTGTCTCTATCTCTGCCTCATGAAGTAAAATCCTCTCGATGCAGGAACTTCATGTCAGACAAAGAATGTTTGGCAAACGTAAAGTGGCTAGATTGGGGATGTATCATCCTGTCTTCGAATGGCACTCGTGTGTTCAATGATGCACGTGTGGTTTTGCCTCATATAACAGTGAACACGAGCAGATGATAATATAGAACATATATGTATTCTTGCAAGTAATCAATTGTCTAATCTTGTTTGTTTTTAGTGTAGAAGGATGTGTGAATGATTTGACATATGCAAGAAGTACAATTAAAGCATGGAAAATTACCCTGGGCATCGGCAAGAGTATAGTCGGAGAAGAGATGTGAGTGTCCGCACAAGAAGACACAAAAAGTGGTTGATCATTGAATATATTCAATAACTGAGGATTGCTTTGAATAATGTGCCAATGACTCTAAATAATCCTCCTAATGTAAAGGTATTACTCAATGGACTATATGTGGATTTGAAAGCACATGAGAAGCTCTTCTTTCTATTATTTGTGATAAAGTCGCTTTCTTCCTGAACTTTCTCAAGTGCAGTATCGAGCCACTTATTAGGATATCCCCGTGATTTAAAATCTGTATACAGGTTCTGAGCTTTAGCCTCAAAATCCTCTTTCTTAGAACAGATACGGTGGAGTCTTAAAAACTGGCTATGGTTTACCTACGGGTTAAGGGGATTGGATGAGCACTATAGCATGAAGGAGGCTGTTCTTTGCTGTATCTTTTCTATACAGAGAAGAGTTAATTTGTAGATGATAAAAATTATGTGATAATACAGGTACTAACCTCTCCAAATGCATAATTAATGACTTTAATTAAAGTGAAAACATAGGATGCAGTTTGCTCATTATACATTTTAAGTTGTTTATTTGTAAATGTAACTAATGAACAATAATTCCTGTAATAAAATAATGGGGGAATAAAACAGAAATCATTACAAATGTTGAAAAAAAATGATATTTTCCAGCCCCGTTTCAGTTACATTAGGTTATGGGAAGCATGGGTGTGTCAACTGCCAAGCAAATTCCACATAAATGATGGGCAGTTCCCCATAATTATCTCTGTTACCTACACATTCCTGTTAACAGTCTTTAACCAGAAAATCCCACAGTGTTGTGTTAACTGCCTGAAGGACCATGACACTGAAGACTGGAGTAATTTAGCATCACAGAATAGTTTTTTTAATATATTAAAATAGAAAAAGGTTATTTTAAATTGTAGTAATATTTAAAGGGACACTGTGTAATTTCTCTCATCTAACGGTGAAATTGTACACTGTAAAAAATTATTGTGATTTTAACGGTAAAAGACTGTAAACATGCTATAGTGAAAAACTGTTAATTGGTAAACAGAAAGTTTCCTTACTATATACTGTAAATAACTGTGGTGGATAAATAATGGTACATTTAATGTAAATACTGTGAAATTTACTGTTTTTGAAAGTGAAAAAGAACAACTCATTGTATAATTTAGTGAAAAAACGTAAATTGACATTCCCACAATTCCCTGCGTGACACTTCACATTTGATGTATTTTTGTTGAAATAACTATATTCCTTCATAGTTTTCTTAGTTTTTTTTTCTAATCAGTTGTGCACATTAGGGTTTTATGTTACATTTAATGTTGTTAAATTAATGTTTATTGAATTTTTTAAATGTCATGTGTGTTACCATGATGGTGTTTAATGTTTGTGTGAATGACACTGCAGTTTCTATAAATTAATATTAACTTTCTTGTGGAAGATGTAGTTGTGATGAGCTTTGATTAATCATGTGACTCTCATCACTGCTGTGATTGGTGGTTGTCAGTGTATGGTACAAAACAGATATTAATACTTCAATAGATCGGTAAATTAACATTATATTAGATAATGAAATATGGTTTATTACTGTAGATTTAAAATTAAGTCTGTAAAACCTTAAATGCAGCTACCGTATTTTATACAGTAAATTACCGGCAACCTTTATACAGTAAATTACTGGTAACCAAAGCTGTCGGTATTTTACCGTAAATTTAACAGATTTTTTTTACAGTGTATTTTGCATTCAAACGAATACTGCTCTCTATAGCTCCTCGCTTTTTCAAATGCGTGTTGCAACTACGGTAGCCGTCATGTACCAACAATAGCCCTTCGTCGAGTTTAACTATACATTACATGTTCTACTGTTATGCTGCCTATATAATAAATTGCACAATCAAGCAATGAAAAAAAAAGCTTGTAAGACTTCAACATTGATTTACCTGTCGAGAAGAAAGCAGGCAACTTCAAAGTCCCTTTCAAAGTCTTTCTCCTTCATTAGCTCTTTCCAACTGGGTAAAGCTATCCCGTTATTTACCCTCGGTTTTTTAATTCGCCGGTCACGTTTCCTTTTAAATTTGAATTTTGGCATTTCTCTTGTGGCTCGGCGTAAGTATGATCCTGAATTATGAAGTACCGTGCAGTGCAGCCTTTCAAATTTACCGGGGCAGTGACATGCCTTACGCCTTTCTCCTTGTCCGTTTCTGCTGGTTTCAGTCATGTTACGCTGGCTCTGAACGAAAACGCGTTGTGATAAAGCATTGAAGTAGGCTAGTGCTTTTTGTCCCTTTTTGCTATTATAGTTTTTCAAGATGGAGGAACGACATGGCAGCCTCCGTGGAGTTACCGGTACCATGTAAATAAAGATAAGAAATTCTTTGCATTCGAGGATAAGTCGGATCATTGGGAGAGGTAATTGTATACCATTGAGTAGGGCTGGGTGATATGGAGCAAAAAATATCTCGATATATTTAGCTATATCTCGATATACGATATATATCTCGATATCTTTACAGGAAAAAAAAAAACTACTGCAAAAACAAATATGCCAAATACCACAAAGTCTTTTTTTTTTTATTGAAGTGCAAAGAGGTAGGCAGTTCATGTAGGAAGAAAGTGCTTCTGCGACATTTAAAAAAAATTATAATAATAATTTAACAGTAAAATAAAGGAAGAAATAATACATATTGCCTTTTCATTCAAAAATAAATCAACTCAATGCAGGCAGTGCAGGGTTTCCCGCAGAAAATGTGTTAGTTAAGGTGGTGGGGTTTTTCTGTATACCTCCATGAAAGTTAGCCTACGTGTCACCACCATACACATCAGCATAAATGCTCCTGATAAATTATTTGTTATTAAAGCATTAACATTCACAAACCACTGTTAATTTAACATAAAAGCAAGTAGGCTGCGTGCATGGTTTGCCATGACTGACATCAGTTCATCGCAATCTCATACATCTCTGTTATTGTCATTGATGCTGATTGCACAATGAATCTTTCATAATATCTACACTTTGTTTGTTATAATCAGAGGATTTGCAAGCATGCAGAATTCAGCACTGAACAAAAAGTTCGTTTTGAGCTGTGAGAGGGGATTCCATCTTAAATGCCTCTGATTGGCCATTGCGTTTAAGAAATCAACACATATGTCTGTGATTGGCTACATCGCTCAATGCTGCAAACATGTTACAAATAGAAACTCTGGCCTGTAAATCATTTCTATTTTGTTTTAGTTGTTCTTGTTGCTTTTCTGCAACAGATGAATAACAATTTATTAGTTTTTATATGTTTTATTCATTGATATTTATATTTAATCGTTTTATTCTCCAGCAGCCCGCACACACAGAGTGAGTGCATTAAGCCTGTTTTATGCTTCTGCGTCAACTCCACGCCGTAGCTACGCCGTCACTCTTACGGCGTCGTGGCCGTTTTATGGTTCTGCGTCGGGTTGTGTTGCATGACGGTGCATTTCACCGCCAGAACGCTAGGGGTGTATAATCTGACCAATCACAGCCCTTGTGGTCTGCGTCACCTCGACGCGTAGTTACAATTTTTTGGAGGTGCACGTCGAGCTACGGCGGAGCGGGCGGAGAGGGGTTTGCGTCGACACAGAAGGGTCTGCAGGGGTACGCCGTCGATTCAACGCAGAAGCATAAAAGAGGCTTTAGGCTACCGCCCGCGCTCGCACTCGTCCATCATATCTAGTCCCGCGCTGCACGTCGTGTGTTGCGTGTGTTGCTTAGGCGGCCGCCTTAGCTCCTAAGTGCTGCGGGAAACCTTGCAGTGCATATAGGAACAAAGTGCTTCTGCGACATTTAAGATAAAAAAATCCCTGATTACATAAATAATAATAATTTAACTGTAAAATAAAATAAATAATACATATTGCCTTATTTTCATTCAAAAATAAAACCTTTTGTGCCTTGTCTTGAAATGGTGGAAAAGGTTCGTGGTGCTGGAAGCTTTGGTTGGCACCAACTTTCGGCATTCACGACAGTAGACATCTGTCTGCTGTTCGTCCGACGCCTTAAAACCGAAGTATCTCCATATTGTAACGTACGGAATGAGGCGGTCGGATCCATTTGCAGCACTTTATTTAAATTTACACACAAGAAGACAAACTCAAGCAGACAGTTCAACAAAGGGCAATCCGGTAACTCGTAGTCAAAACAGGCTTAGGTCGAGGCAGGCAGCACAGGTTCATAAACAGTCCAAAAAACAGGCAAGGGTCAAGAGTCCAGGGAAACACGGAATAACAACACAAGGAATAATGCTCAGAGATGTACGCTTACAAGTGTAACAAGACTTCGCAAAGGCAACAGGGAAAACTCCGGTTTAAATAAGGAACTCAATAACAGGTAATCAAACACAACAGAACGTAATTAAACAATAATGAGTCCAAGGTGGAAAATAACAGGAAGAGAGTGCCCTCCAGTGGCTCATGCGGGCACTCCAGCCGCTGATTGTCACACATATAATGAAGCAGAACTGTTTCTAGACGAGTTCTGTAGTCTCCGGGCTGGTTGCAGGCGCCGCGATGTTGAATGAGACAACACGCGACTCGCGAGGGGAGGGGGGAACAAAAGCAAGGAGGAGGGGGCGAGCACAGCACAGAGAAGGCCAACAAGCAAAGTGGCGAAATCAGAATAAATAATAAACAATATATCGATATGTACGATATGTCAAAATCCATATCGTGTTTTAAAAATATATTTTAAATATCGAGATATCGCCCACCCCTACCATTGAGGACATATTTATGAATAAAGACATTGATTTTAGCTAATAAAATACTTAAACTACACAGTGTCCCTTTAACTATTTTACTGTTTCGACTGTATTTGATTAAATGCATGCAGCCTTATTAAACCATAACATAAAACATAAAGAATCTTTACTTATCCCAATTTTTTTAAATGTATTGTGTATACGATAGGCGTTTATCAAATATATAATAATATATATATATATATATATATATATATAATATATCAAAATGAACAGGAATGAACACGTCCATGGATACATTTATACAGGTTTATTTCAGTTGTTATAGAGACAGTGATGTATTTAATAAAGCATCTCAAGCCACAAAGGAAAAGCACAACGAACTGAAATCAATGTAGACGATGGTTGAAGCCTTAAAGGGATAGTTCACCCCAAAATGAAAATCACGTCAGTAATTACTCACCCTCATGTTGTTCCAACCCCATAAGACTTGTTAATCTTCGGAACAAAAATGAAGATATTTTTGATTAAATGAGCTGTCTCACTCCTCCATAGGCTTCTATGTTATTAAAACTAGCCGGCCCAGAAATTAGTAAAGACAATGTTTAAAATAATCCAAGTGACTACAGTGGCTCAACCATAAGTTTATCGAGCTACAATAATACTTTTTGTGCGAATAAAAAAAATAAAAAACGACTTTATTCAAATATTCATTTTCTTCTGTGTGGGCCTCTGAGTGAGTTCATGTAGTGTAACAGTGCAGCGCTTCTGGGATGTATGTCACAATGTAGGCTCACTATCATGATTAACGCATGACACATGGCGGCGCGGTAGCACGCAGCGGCCACTCCAGATCCAAACAAGTGTTGCTATTGCCGTAACTTAGCCCGACTTTTACGGCACATGGACATCATAGCTACCGGCGTTCGTGTTTACCATCGCCAGACACTGCTAAAATTTAAGACTCATGCTACAACCAAGCTGCATGATGATCTACACAACCTCAGCTTGCTGCGGAGACCAGGCCTCTAGCTCTCTGCGTCGCCTGATGTCGGTGGCCGGGGGAGAGGACGTCGTAAGTGGTGTGGGAGGAAGCGGAAGCGCGGCAAGAGGGCAGGGGTCCATGCTAGGCTAAAAAGAAATCCTAGCCGGCCGGCTCTCCCGTCTATCCTGCTTTCAAATGTTTGCTCCCTGGACAACAAACTGGACTTTATTCGACTCCAGCAGACTATGCAGCATGAGTTTAGAGACTGCTGCATCTTTATTTTCACGAAGATGTGGCTCAGCGACAGAGTTCCGGACGCCACCATTCAGCTAGACGGGCTCGCCTCGTTTTGTGCCGACAGAAACGCAGCTCTGTGCAGCCATATTCAGCAGCCATATCACCCTGTAGCCCAAGACTGGTTGCCCACTGAAGCTAAGCAGGGCTGAGACTGGTTAGTACTTGGATGGGAGACCTTCTGGAAAATCCAGGTCGCTGCTGGTAGAGGTGTTAGTGAGGCCAGCAGGGGGCGCTCACCCTGTGGTCTGTGTGGGTCCTAATGCCCCAGTGTAGTGACGGGGACACTATACTGACAAAGAGCACCGTCCTTCGAATGAGACGTTAAACCGAGGTCCTGACTCTCTGTGGTCACAAAAAATCCCAGGATGTCTTTCGAAAAGAGTACGGGTGTAACCCTGGCATCCTGGCCAAAATATGCCCAGTGGCCTCTGTCCATCATGGCCTCCTCATCATCCCCATATATATATACTGTATACTAATTAGCTACATCACTGTCTCCTCTCCACCAGTAAGCTGGTGTGTGGTGGGCGTTTTGGCGCAATATGGCTGCCGTCGCATCATCCAAGTGGATGCTGCACATTGGTGGTGGTTGAGGAGATTCCCCCTTCTATGTAAAGCGCTTTGAGTGTCTAGAAAAAGCGCTATATAAATGTAATGATTATTATTATTATTATTAAGACTCGCAGTGGTGGCTTGTGTGTTTATATGAACAAGGAATGGTGTAAGAACTCTATGCTAGTCTCTAGATACTACTCATTGCTGGTAGGCTTGTGACTGTTAGATGCCGACCTTTTATTTACCACGGGAATTCACCACTGTTATTATAACCGGAGTTTACATTCCCCCTAGGGCTAATGCTAAGGACGCGCTTTATGAACTTGGAGGAATATACAGCATCAGTGACCAGCTATATCAGCAAGTGCATTGATGATGTCACTTTCTCCAAGACCATCACCGCACGCTCCAACCAGAAGCCGTGAATGACTCGGTTTGAGGCACAGAACAATGTTGTGGCGAGGAAGACCATCCTTCTTTCCAACGACCAGGTGCTCTGTCTTAACACGGCTGATGTGAGGAAAACTCTACTCAGAGTCAACCCACGGAAGGCTGCTGGACCAGACAACAGTCCTGGCAGGGTGCTCAGAGGATGTGCAGACCAGCTGGCAGATGTTCTTACCGACATCTTCAATATCTCTCTGAGCAGCACCGTCGTTCCAACGTGCTTCTAAGCTACCACCATCGTCCCCATGCCAAAGAAGTCTTCAGTGTCTTGCCTCAATGACTACCATCCCGTCGCACTCGCATCCATCATCATGAAGTGCTTCGAGAGGCTTGTCATGAGGCACATTAAGAACCAGCTGCCCACCTCACTAGACCCACTGCAGATTGCGTATCGTCCCAACCGCCCAACCGCTCAACAGATGACTTCACCCAGATAAAAAGGACTCAATACGTTCGAATGCTGTTCGTAGACTTCAGCTCAGCATTCAACACAATAATTCCTCAGCACCTGATTGAAAAGTTAAACCTACTTGGTCTGGATACCTCCCTCTGTAATTGGATCCTGGACTTCCTGACTGGGAGACCTCAGTCAGGCCGGATCAGGAACAGCATCTCCACCACCACCACAATGAGCACTGGGGCCCCCCAGGGCTGTGTGCTCAGTCCACTGTTGTTCACTTTGCTGACTCACAACTGTGCAGCAATGCACAGCTCGAACCACATCGTCAAGTTCGCCGATGGCACGACTGTGGTGGATCTCATCAGCTAGAACAATGAGTCAGCATACAGAGAGGAGGTGCAGTGGCTAACGGACTGGTGTAGAGTCAACAACCTGTTGCTGAGTGTGGATAAAACAAAAGAGATGGTTGTTGACTTTAGGAAACCACAGAATGACCACTCTCCGCTGAACATCGACGGCTCCCCTGTGGAGATCGTCAAGAGCACCAAATTCCTTGGTGTTCACCTGGCGGAGAATCTTACCTGGTCCCTCAACACCAGCTCTATTACCAAGAAAGCCCAGCAGCATCTCTACTTTCTTTGAAGGCTAAGAAAAGCACATCTCTCACCCCCCATCCTCACTACATTCTATAGAGGGACTATTGAGAGCATCCTGAGCGGCTGCATCACTGCCTGGTTTGGGACTTGCACGATTTTGGACCGCAAAGCCCTACAGAGGATTGTGAGGACAGCTGAGAAGATCATCGGGGTCCATCAAAGACATTTACACAAAACGCTGCATCCGCAAAGCAACCAGCATTGTGGATGACCCCACACACCCCTCACACAAAATTTTTAATCTCCTGCCATCTGGCAAGAGGTACCGTAGCATTCGGGCCCTCACGGCCGGACTGTGTAACAGTTTTTTCCCCCAAGCCATCAGACTTTTAAATACTCAGTGACTGGTCTAACACACACACACTGTGTGTCTTCAACTTTTGCACATGTCCAGAGTTGCACTTTAATTCATTTTAGTGCATTACCATTATTCAGCCTAAAAACAGAAATAAGCTCCCTGGTCAATGTTTGCATGCGCTCTTCTCACACACACACACATACCTCTAATGACCGAGAACAATGCAGTGTTTTCAAAAGCCTCCTTCTGCAGTGGACTGCCCCCCTTCATATTAAATTTGGACATGAGGGTATTTTTGAAGACACTAAAATATAATACAAATTAAGGTGGTTAACAATTGTTGTGAAAGACTGACATTTCAAAATGACTTATAGGATTTTTTTTTAAATGTATTATTTGTGTTGTGACCACATGAAACACTTCATCTATATTGACACCAGAATGTTTGATTAATGTTGCACATTTTGTTGGTTTTACCGGTCCAGCATTCTTCTGGCACTGTCTCTGAGGTTTCTTCCTCAACTTTGGCACCTGAACAACACATGCCAATGTCAGTACTTGGCAGGTAGTATTACAGTATATGCTTCAGTGTACAACTGTTTACCAGCATTAAACGTTGATGCTCATTGACCTGCAAGTTTTCCATCAATAACCCTATAAAACTCTCTATTAAAGCAGATTGCAGGCCCGCACCTCCAGACAGAGAAATAGCTTTTTACCTAGATAAAATTGTGAATCGTGATTTTCCTGAAAAAAAATATGATATGATATCGCCCACCCCCTACGTCCCCTTTAAATCTTTCAGAAAATAATGTAAGTGTATCGGATTATATCGAATCGTTGGCTGAATATATATCGTATTGTGAGCTGAATATCGTGTATCGTATCGTGAGATTAGTATATCGCTACAGCCCTAAGTAATACTATAATTGCACCTAAGGGAACATAGTAAAAGAAAAAAACATGTCATGGCCCCTTTAAGTCCTTTTTTATCACTGACCGATGTATCTTTAATGAATATATAAAATGGATAGTTCATCAAAAAGTGAAAATTCTGTCATCATTTACTCACTTTCAAGTTGTTCCAAACCTGTATGGGTCTCTTTCTTCTGTTGAACACACACACACAAAAAAAGATGTTAGTCAAAATCAGTATTGACCGATTGCTGGATAATTTGCAATAAACCTGTGTCTTAAAATCCAAGAAAGTTGATCACATCACTCCAGTTATGAGGTTTTTACACTGGCTTCCTGTCTGTCAAATAATTGATTTCAAATTACTACTGCTGGTTTTTAAAGCATTGAATGGTTTAGGGTCAAAGTAAATTTCTGATATTCTGCTGCATTAGGTCATCTAGGACAGGTCTGTTTTTTTTGTCCACAGAGTCAAAACTAAACATGAAGCAGCATTCAGTTCTTATGCACCATATTTTGAACAAAGTAATAGAAAACTGCAGGTCTGCTGCAACTCTTAATTATTGTAAATCAAAGTTAAAGCCTTTACTGTTTGCCACAGCCTTTTATTCATTGGAAAGGAATAAACAGTTATAGGCCTCTTTTTAAATTGCCCTATGTTGTTGTTAAGTTTTATATAATGTACTTGAATTGACTTTTGGTGAAATGTGCTATACAATCAAATTGCCTTGCCTAAAAACTAAAATATATTTATGGCTTTTATAACAAATAATGTTAATCATGTCGCACATTTCATGTTTACCCCCTTTAATTTACATAATTAAAGTTTAAGGGAACACAGAATAACAGTTACAGTAGCCTAACGTTACACGTGCGGCTAACGTTAGATTGTTAGAATAAAAGCATGTTACCTTCAAAATGTCATGATTCCTACACGATAACAAATACTGTATTTAAATAATGAACACGTGTCAAAACGAACACACATACTTACAAGGTCAAGTAGAAATTGGAAGGTTTGCTGTTGCTCGACCGTCTCCGACAAATGCAGTGAGCTCTCTCGTGCAAAATAAAATTGAAAATGGCGTCAATGTTAATCGCGATATCTGGCAACAGTCATCGGGTCTCGTGCGTTGCCCGTAGTCATGTCTTTGTTGGGCTGTTGCCATCTAGCGGTTGAGAAATGTAATCTCATTTTTATTTTATTTAAAATGAAAGACAGTCAAATTATATCGTTGTGTGTGACAGCAAACATGAAGCTGCGTGGGCGAAAACATGTAAACAATTTGAAGACTATTGTGGCTATATCGCTGGCCTAAATCAGGGCTATAGCCAAGCCGTTAAACGTAGACCACTGATCGCCTCGATCTCGCCGGGTGGGCTAAGAGCAGACTGCACATAGCCCGAGCTATTCAGAGCTAGATCGTGACTACATACAGACCATGTCATGAAATGACACTTGCACCTTGTACATATTATTAACAATGCGAACATGATGGGATATCAACCATAGCCTTATGCTCTGCCTGCCCAAAAAAAACAGCAATTTAAGTTTTGACTATAAGTGGGCTACAAATTACGGAGCCCCGCCTAAAGGGACGTGGTGGTGGAATTTTTTTTAGGATGGGAGAACATTTTTTTTCCAAATCCTTTGCGTTCCCTCGCAAAACTTTTGCGTTCCCCCGAGAAACTTTGCGTTCCCCTCGCAAAACTTTTGCGTTCCCTCGCAAAGATATTTGCGTTCCCACACAAAATGTTTGCGTTACCTCGCAAAGATATTTGCATTCCCACGCAAAACCTGTTGTGAGCTCGTTTTGAGGAGAATTGGGTTGTAGCTCGTTGTCTAGGTCACTGTGATTGTAAATAGGTGTCGTTTGTGTTTTAATAACGTTTAGCTCAAGAATATTGATCCGGGAAGTTCGAATAGCCTATGTGAATATATTGCCAACTTCACTGAACTCCTTGATTTAAAGCTACACTGTGTAACTTTTTTAGTTTATTCTTAGCTAAAAACACTTAGTTTTTTCAAAAATATATGTGCTCATTAATGTATATTTACTTCGTTCAAGTAATAAAGTATTCTCGTGAGTGTATAATATGCCATTGAAAATACATACGGGTGAGGGGTTTGAATGTCGGTCGCCATGTTGCCCCTCCATCTTGAAAGTACATTAGCCAAAGAGGGACATACCCGTTAATTTAAGCTTTGCCTTTCGCGTCTCCGCAATTCACTGGCACCGGCCCTGTTTTTATTTTTTCCTTTCCCTCTCCCTCTCCCTCTCCCTCCGTCACATCAGCTGATCTCTGCTCACGGAGAAAATTATATAGCCTACAATGTAAACGTTGCCTTACGCTAGTGATGTCGTACAATATACAGAATAACGATAGCACTGATAAAAGTTACTTTACTAAGATTAGCTTGCATTCGTCTGGGAACCTGATAGCTGATGTTAGCAATGAAATGGTAAAAAAATAACGAAAACATAAAACTATTATTCATTTTACATAGATGTCATAACCTATATGTTAACTGACAAATTAAATTACTGCAAATTATAATAGTTTTCTAAAGTAACCTCATCACTTGAAGGAATACTCATGGACGAGGTCGAACTGGGAAGCTTGGAAGTCGAATGTTAATCTTGGACTACATTGGCCACCGTAGGAGTTAAAACGAAATCGGAATTGAGAGGAACAGAAACTAATATTCACTGGATGGTCATATACCGTTTCACCGCTAGATGGGGGTAAAAATCACACAGTGTAGCTTTAAGCACTGACCGCATTTCTTTATATTTGAGTCCAAGTTCAAACACTAACGCTCCATTAACGGAGCTCTGAAACACTGCCAGCGGGACATTAAACAGGAAGTGTCTGCACTCCGAGCTCACAACAGGTTTTGCGTGGGAACGCAAAAGTTTTGCGTGGGAACGCAAATAACTTTGCGAGGGAACGCAAACATTTTGCGAGGGAACGCAAATATCTTTGCGAGGGAACGCAAAAGTTTTGCGAGGGAACGCAAGTTTCTCGGGGGAACGCAAAAGTTTTGCGAGAGAACGCAAAAGATTTGGAAAAAAAAATTCCACCACCACGTCCCTTTAGGGGCTCCGTAACAAATAGCCGGTCTGATTACGAGCTAGATCGTGTCTACGCACAGCCTACACACAGAACATGTCAAAGAAATGAAACCAAAACACCTTACTCACAGTTGACGTTGCTTACATGATGGAATATCATACATCTCGCAAGTTATTTAGGAAAAAATTACATGTAACCAGATTATATGTTATTTCGTCTAGAAGTGGGTCTATATCGGGTCTATATTTAACCGAGACGGTGAAATGACGGCTATTGCTTGCTGGGTGGAGAATTTTGTGTTTGTCACAATCAGAAGTTCCATCGTTTACAGCCTAGAAAACAGACCAGCACAGAAAACAGTAAAGAAATACAAGAATGACCAGATTGGAAAACAAAGTGTACAATCTGTTCCAGCAACGGACAAGCAACATTACATAATGTGCTCTCCTAATATGTGAAAAGTCAAGTAGCTACAGAATATGATTTAATTGGAATCTTACATGAGCTAGCTCAAGGCAATCTTTCAGGTTATCTAAAGAGTGATTGTACACAGGTTTACACAGGAAAATTACACAATCATAATTTTCACAGGAACACTCAGAATTTTGATTTCACAAGATGTTGCTAGTAACAATGGGGTGATTTTTTCACATTCTGTGTGTGTGTGTGTGTGTGTGTGTGTGTGTGTGTGTGTGTGTGTGTGTGTGTGTGTGTGTGTGTGTGTGTGTGTGTGTGTGTGTGTGTGTGTGTGTGTGTGTGTGTGTGTGTGTGTGTGTGTGTGTGTGTGTGTGTGTGTCTATATCTATAACTGGAAGCAATGAGACTTGTGGCAGTTGTGAAGACGCACCTCATATCAAGAAGAGATTGCATCATCACTTTCTTTATCAGTGAGTATTTCAGAAGCTTGTGAATTTTATTCAAATTATATACATATATAAAGCAAAATGCTTCACAAAAATATTTGACTTATGGTGGTACATTTATATCACTGAAATATTAATTTCAGATTCACCTCATTAATTTTAACATTCATTTTGCAAACAGTGTAATAATCCAGTGAGATTTTTGTGTGCTGATAAAAACAGATTACTGCACTTCGTCTGAGGTTAACTGATAAAAGAAAACTATTTAAGGCAATCCCTAGTGAAAAAAAGTGTACTTTATTGTATTTGAAATATATTCCCTTTTTCAATAGTACATTGCAAATATACTAAAAAATATATCTTTAAATATGTTAAAAGTATATTAGCATTATGCTTTTTATCTATTTTTATAATACAACTTTTAACACACTTTAAAATAATAGTACTTTAGTATATTTTCAAAAAAATACATTTAAAAGCAAGCATACTTTGAATATATTTCTAACAAGTGCATTATAAGTACATTGGTAATAAATATATGCTTAATTACACTTTTTAATGTGCATTTGTTATTGAAGACAAAGTGTGCTATTTGTAGTATTTGGATTAAGCCAAAGGCATTACGGAGAAAATATCATTTTTACTCAAAAATAATAGACTTGTATATTGCTCGTAATGATTTTGTAATGTACTTGTAACACAGATAAAGTACACTTTATTATCACTAATCAAGTATGTAACTAGTCCCTACACAGGCATATACTTAAAGTATACTAAGTATACTTGAAGTTGTTCCAATTTAGCACACAAAAGTACACTAAATACACTTAAAGTTATGCTTTACTACAATTTAAATACAACTAAAATATACTTAGTACAAAATTAGTTGTTTCAAAATAGCACACTTAAAGTTAACTAATCCTTAACACACTTGAAGTATACTTATAATTAGTGTGGCTGCAAGTATACTTAATATATATTTTTAATACATTTATGGTATATTTCTTGAATGTTTCGAAGACACTTGTAATTAATTTGTAATGTACTTGTAACACAAATAAAGTACACTTTAATACACTAATCAAGTATGTAACTAGTCCCTACACAGGCATATACTTAAAGTATACTAAATATACTTAAAGTTGTTCCAATTTAGTACACAAAAATACACTAAATACATTTAAAGTTATGCTTTACTACAACTTAATTACTACTAAAATAAAATAGCACACTTTAAGTTAACTATTCATTAACACACTTGAATATACTAATAATTAGTCTGGCTTCAAGTATACTTAACATATTTTTTTTTCACCAGGGATATTATTGAAAACATTGTCACTGTACAGCATTTTTTCCACCAGGTGACTATAACTTCTAAAGAGTTTGGATGTAAAATGCACATATGCATTAGACCAGGATAAAAACTAAAAACCCTTTTCATTAAGAGGAAAAGAAGTTTCCTTTCAGTGTTTTTTTTTAAAGCTAAAGAGCTTTGGGCTGTTCTGTTGTTTTGATTTTAAGTAAAAAAAAATACTTTTCACACATTAGGAGAGGACATCAGGTAATATTAAAGTGGCTTGTCCTGGCTTCAACAGGATGTACACTTTGTTTTCTGTTCTTTTCATTCTTGTACTTCTATACTGTTTTCTGTGCTGGTCTATGATGTTTAAAGAGAATGTCCTTCATTCTAGGCTTTAAACGATGGATCTTGTGATTTTGGCAAACTCAAAATTCTCCATTGGCCTGTTAAAACAACTCTGTAAGGTCAACACAGGCAATGTGTTATTCTCACCCCTGAGCATCTCCTCTGCATTGGGTCTGGTCCTCCTGGGTGCCAAGAACAACACTGCTGAACAGATGTATACGGTGAGCTCAAGCCTCCAAATAGCTCTATAAACTCTCTAAAAACTGTCATCTCATGTTTATGAATGCAAGGTGTCGAGTGTTTTTTTTTTGTTAGGTGAAACGCTGCATTTTTAGAACTTAATTTCCTGCGTGTGAGGCTGTGAAAAGCAATGGAAAAGTAGCGCAGTGGATCGGGAAAACACTGTTCATTGATACAGCCAACAACAGAACATTTAGATTGTTTATCACGAAGCTGAGACATTCTTGTGTTTCCACTATACCTGCTCTAGTGAGGAGATAAACATAAAAGCTCAATCAGGAGGATCTAAGCTGTTACATTGTCACAATGTATAAAACACAAACAACTGATTTTTAGACACTGTTTATGATTTATGGGAAATATAACAAAGGAGTGGTGGGTGGATTTGTACCATTATAGGGTGGCTGTGTAACACTGCAGACACATTTATGTTCAAACACCATGTAAAAGTGAATTTTGTATAACATTTCTCCTTTAATGCATTGATTGCTGTGATTCTACATTGCGAAATAGGCTACATGTTAATTTTTACAATGATTTCCTCAGAACACTTCTAACTTTAGTCTCGCATTCTCTGAATACATTTCACTCAATATTAAATAATATCCTGTTATGTTTCTCAAGACCCTCCGCTTTAACCATGGGCACATTATTTACCACGATCTGTATGAGGAGTTCTACAAAGGAGGGAACAAGAGAAGTCTGAAGCTGGTGAACCGCATGTTTGGAGAAAAGACACTCAATTTTTATGACGTGAGTTGGTTGCGAAAGCACAGCAAATAGTTAATTTACTTCCAGAAATCGACAGTAAAGTTATGTGTCATTCAGTGAGATGCCTGGGTCAGAACTCTGATGTTATTTTAATCTCTCTTTCTATTGATGATGTTAGGATTACCTTGACAAATGTGAGGAGTGGTGTTTCGCCAGCTTGAGGACTGCTAACTTCAAGACAAATCCTGAGGCTGCGAGAGAACGAATCAACAACTGGGTGCATGACAAGACCGGGAGTAATTCAATTATATTTTGTTTATTTGTTTTTTAACTATTAGACTAGAGTCTAGATCACTTTCTCATAATTTCTCATTCTTCTGATGGATGTTTTTATCTTTCTGTTTTAGATCAAATTAAGAATTTTTTGGATAAAGGAGATGTAAAGGAGGACACGAGTCTTGTTCTAGTCAGCGCAGTGCACTTCATGGATAAGTGGGTCCAGCCATTCAAAATTAACAAGGTAACTTTGTCAAGACAATTCAGGTTTGTCTGCTAAAAATGCCTGTAGCACGATGACGTAGTTGGATGGTCCAATACGTAGTGGATGGAGGTGTGTTTTGGTGACGCATGCGCAGTAACGATCTCTGGGTTATAATCGTACTATCTATGGTTATAATTCGCCTGCGCTGGTAAAGGTGACATGTTTGCTCAATATTGTATTGAGATGATGTTCTAATCTAACCTGTGTAGTAGTAGTAGTACAGTTTAATAGTAAGTAATTGTTGATGAATAAGTAATTACATAAATGGGATGCTAAGTTATCCGAGTTTCTCTCTACAAAATAGTTAATTTTACATTTCAATCACATGATTTTAAACATACATTTGATAGATTAATAGCATGTCCTCACTGCAAGTATTATTTTTTTTAATGCGTGTAGGCCTATATAGAACATTTTAAAATAAAGCCTTTTTCATTTTCATTATCAACCCAGTATAAACCTGTCATAATTAAATGTTGCGGGGATATTGCGGGGTTGTTATTATTAGCCATTTTATTTTATTCAGGTCATATTTGCTGTTGAGTGGAAGCAAAAATGAGTCAATAATCTAATTGTCTCTGTAATTTTAAAGGTTCAATACAATAAGGTCTGTAAACATCTTACAATACCAGTACACATCCAAGGAAAATGCAAAAATAATAACAGCATCAAGAAAATAAATCTTGTCAGATGTCAAAAAAAAAGTGCTTAATGATATTTTGCCTGGTAAGAGTTCCTTCTTTAATGGCTATTCGTTTTTCCAGTGATCATAGGCTACATAAGGTTCTTGCTGTTCAGTGTCTGCAAGACATGTACGGAAGCTGTTTTCGCCACGGAGTGAGAAATAAAAAAGGTAATTGCGATTTTTATCTCACTATTCTGACTTTTTATCCAAGAATTGCGTGATATAAAGTCGCAATTGTGTGTTATTAAGTCAGAATTGCGTAATATAAAGTCGCAATTGCGTGTTATTAAGTCATAATTATGAGATATAAACTCGCAATTGCGAGAAATATAGCTTGAAATTCAGACTTTTTTTCTCAGAATTGCATGTTTATATCTCGCTATTCTGACTTTATAATACGCAATTGGGAGATAGTCAGAATGGCATGATATAAAGTCGCAATTGCGTGTAAGTCAGAATTGTGAGATGTGAGATATTAAACTAGCCTACTGAGGTAAAAAATAATAATATTTTTGAATAATATTTATTTGACTTTATAACTCGCAATTGCGAGTTTATATAGGCCTAGGCTAAAGTCAGTATGCTAAATGTAAACTCGCAATTGTGAGATAAAAAAGTCTCAATTCTTTTTTTTAATGTTTTATTCTGTGGCGGAAAAGAGCTTGCATACTCAAGTGACCATTTATATATTAACTTTATTCTTCTTGGAAGATCAAAGCACGTGTGATTGTTTCCGTCACCAAAACACACCACCGCGCATGCGCGTAACATAGTCATCCAGCTACGTCATCGTGCTACAGGCTGCAGCGAGGACCTCTTGGAACTGGATGATCAACATCTAAACCGCTGTGCAACCAGTGGCGAATCACTGTAAAGCATGATCTCTTGTGTCGTATTGCTTTAGTGCTAGTGTTTTTATCAGCTCATCTGGCCCTCTCTCTAACCCTTACAAAAATGTGCAATTAGTATACTTCATTTAAACTAAAAATAAGAAAGTATACACATGCAGTTCAAAAGTTTTGGATCAGTAAGCTAATGTTTTAAAATAAGTCTTTTATGCTTACCAAGGTTGCATTTATTTGATAAAAAATACAAAACAAACTATTTAAATTTAAAATAACTGTTTTTTTATTTAAATATATAAAGGCTATATATTTCAAATGTAGTTTATTCATGTGATCAAAGCTGAATTTTCAGCATCATTTCTCCAGTCTTCAGTGTCACATGATCCTTCAGAAATCAGAAAAAAATTATGATTTGCTGCTCAAGAAACATTTGATTATTATCAAAGTTGTGAAAAAAATTTCAGGATTCTTTGATGAATAGAAAGTTCTAAAGACAGCATTTATCTAAAATAGAAAGCTTTTGTAACATTATAATAGTCTTTAATGTCACTTTTGATCAATTGAATGCATCATTGCTGAATAAAAGTATTAATTTATTTAATTTATTTGCCACCCAAAAATTCTTACTGACCCCAAACTTTTGAACGGTAGTGTATAATGTTACAAAAGCTTTCTATTTTAGATAAATGCTGTTCTTTTGAACTTTCTATTTATCAAAGAATCCTGAAAAAAAATGTACACAACTGTTTTCAACTTTGATGATAATAATAATAATAAATGTTTCTTGAGCATCAAATTATTATATTAGAATAATTCCTGGAGGATCATGTGACACTGGAGACTAGAGTAATGATGCTGAAAATTCAGCTTTACCATCACAAGAATAAATCATATTTTAAAATATATTCAAACAGAAAACAATTATTTTAAGTTGTAATAATATTTCATAATATTGCTGTTTTTTTTCTATTTTTAATTAAATAAATGCCTCCTTGGTGAGACTTTATCTGATCTTACTGATCCCAAACTTTTGATTGGCAGTGTACTTTCAGTCTACTTGTTATGTACTTCTCAGAAATATACTTTATGTACTTCTCAGAATTACACTTAAAGATACTTGACTTATACTAACATAAAAGTCTGTTATTTGGCCTATATTTATACTTTTAAGTACCTTGATCAAAAGTACAATTAAGTAAACTTGGCTTATAATTTGTTTACACCTTTGGTTGGGTAGCCTATTAAATAAAATTGTCACATAATTTTACATAGTCTTATAAACTTACATTGTTGGAAAATATTGATTTGTAAAGAAAAAAAAACGTCTCTGGTTACGTATGTAACTTTAGTTCCCTGAGAGGGAACGAAACGCTGCGTTTACGCAATGGGAACACTTCCAAGTGTTGCGTCATGAAGCACGTGTAAAATCAGTCCAAAGATTGAGCGGGACATCAGGTGACGTCATAGACCAGGAACGATAAATCACCCTTGAACGCAGAGCGTGACAGCTTCTGAAAAGCCTGAAGCAAGTCGATCAGGGCATGCAGGAAGTATGGCAGGCGAACGTAGCGTTTCGTTCTCTCTCAGGGAACTAAGGTTACATACGTAATCAGAGACGTTCCCTATCAAGAGAACTCCCGCTGCGTTTACGCAATGGGAACCCCATACCCACTACGCCATAATCACAAGTGCCCGTTCTGTGTAAAGACCTTGCGCACACTAGAAGCAAGCAACCTAGCCCCTGGAGTGGAGAGGTCTAAGTCATAAAATTTGACAAATGTATGCAGCGAGGACAAGCCTGCCGCATCATAAATGTTATGAAGGGAAACTCCGGAAATTATAGCCATAGAGGCAGCCATACTCCTCGTAGAATGGGCCCGGACAGCCAAAGGTGAAGGCTGTCCGGCCGCTTCATAAGCAAGTGAGATAGCCTCAAATACTCACTTGCTCATTGTCTGTTTTAGATGCAGGGCAACCAAACTAGTTAACCCAAAGCAAACAAATAATTGCTCTTATATACGCCACAGGGCAGCTCTGTGGACATCCAAAGCCCGGATAGGGCATAACAGATTAAGTTTTCCTGATCTGGGGTATTAGGTGGAGGACAGAAGGCCTGCAGCACAAATGACCCGCAAATTTAGAAGGGACCTAGGAATACAACCCGGCCTGGGGTGAAGAAAGAATATCACCATACCAGGTGCAAATCCAAGTACGTGCAGGCCTCAGCCTCATGTACCACGGAGAAAACTAAATTAAGGATCTCTCCTCAGAGATAACCCAGCAAAGAAACATTCATTGCAGAAATCAAGTATTGTACCATCAGGGCAGATAACAAGATTCAGAAGGTGTTCTCCGCACCAGGCAGAGAACAGTTTCTATTTCAATGCATATTCAGTATTCTCGTGGAGGGAGCTCTAGACTGGAGTATGGTCTCCATGACCTCGGTCGAGAGACCTGAATCTATGAGCTGGGCCCCCTCAGAGGCCGAGCCCACAGTATCCATAACTCCGGAAGAGGGTGAAATACACATGGTGACCTCTCGGGTCTGACAGGAAGTATTGAAATTCTCGGAATACTGCCATCACTTCTAGCCAATTATGTGCAAAAAGGAAGATGGTCAGTAGCTATGGTCATAGCATTATGCGTCAACAAGAAACCCCCAACACTGGGCCTGGGCGAGGAACCAAGGTTCTTCCACATTACCGAGGCACGTAGGCATAGTGACCTTGTGACCTTGATCATGAGAAAACGGATTTTCCCCTCGGAGAAAACCCCTTGGGGTCCTGAGCCACCACTGCAGGGGTCTCATGTACAGAAGGCCAAAAGTAATAACGTTGGACGCAGCTGCCATGAGACCCAACAGTCTGAAACTGCTTCACAGTGAGTGACTGGCCTAGTTTTACCCCTATTTACGGCGAATCGTTATAGCACACCTAGAAAATTGGTCCTCTGAGCTGGGAGGAGCACACTCTTCGTGGTGTTGAGTCGCAACCCCAACATCTTTAAATGAAACAGGACGACATCTCGATGCCGAACTGCCATATGCTCAGATTGAGCTAGGATCAACCAATCGTCGATATAGTATAATACGCGAATGCCCTGGAGTCTCAGAGGAGCCAGAGCTGCATCCACGCATATTGTAAAGATGCCGGGTGATAAACATAGGCTGAATGGAAGAACCCGATACTGGTATGCTTCGCCCCTGAAAGCAAACCTCAGGAACCTCCTGTGATGAGGATCGATAGATAAGTAAGCGTCCTTCAAGTCTATTGTGACAAACCGGTCCTCGGACTGAATCTGTGCACAATCGGACTGAATCTGTGCACAATCATATTAGCGTAAGCATACTTTGAACTTGAGATTCTGAAACTTGCTGTTTAATTGACGCAGATCTAGAATAGGACGCAACCCCCTCATCCTCTTTCGGAACAATGAAGTAGCGGCTGTAAAACCCTGACTGTCTGTCAGGGAGGAGGAACCCCTTCTATAACTCCTTTTGCAGAAGTGTCAGTACTTCCTGCTCCATAACCAGAGCCTGCTCGGGGTCCACCACTGTGGGGAGTGCTGACCGAACTGACAGTTCTACGACCCTCCTTGGAGGATCGTATGGGGACGCTGACACCTCGGTGCCCTGAACGGCGAACCGGCAGGGAACAACCCAACTGGCAGCACTGCGACCCTCCTCAAAGAGTCGCACCCCAGAGGTCGCCGAGGAGAAACGATTTCTCAAAACCGTCCCTGCCCCGGAGGAACGTTCAGAAGCCTGATAGCCTCAGCATCAGGACTTCTTGTCTAAGTTTTATTAGAGATAACGACAGTCCTCAGATCTTGCCTACCTCTAACTATCTTAGCTCCAACGACCCTCCTCGGAGGATCGTTGGAAAAAGCAGGCACCTCGGTGCCCTGAAACGGCGAACCGGCAGGGAAACCGAACTGACCACTCTACGACCCTCCTCGGAGGATCGTTTGGGGACGCTGACACCTCGGTGCCCTGAACGGAGGACCGGCAGGGAACAACCGAACTGGCAGCGCTGCGACCCTCCTCAGAGAGTCGCACCCCAGAGGGCGCCGAGGAGAAATGATTTCTCAAAACCGTCCTACCCCGGAGGGGACCACCCTCAGAAGCCTGCAGCCTCAGCGTCAGGCTTCTTTCTTTTAGCTTTTTTAGAGATAAAACAGTCCTCAGATCTTGCATATCTCTAACTGGCTAGACTGCGACCGCCACCCAGGTCCCTCTCGATTGTGGATGATCCCGAATGGCGACGTACTGTTTTGCAGCACTTTATGCTGCGAGGAGCTTTAGTAGGCTGAGACTGCTCCAGCCCAGCAGTCTCAGGAACATTAGATCGGTGAGGAAGAAACCTCTGGAACGCCGCTGAATAGTTTATTCCTTCGTTTATTTGAAAGCGGAGAGTTCAGAAGAACACATGTTTTATATTATTTTTTTTACATCAGAAAAACGTAATATATATCACTCCGTGGCCACCAGCAGGAAACAACCGAACTGGCAGCGCTGCGACCCTCCTCAGAGAGTCACCCTCCAGAGGACGCCGAGGAAAAACGATTTATCGAAACTGTCCCTCCACAGTATATCTGTTGCGCGACGCATATATATATATATATATATATATATATTCTATATTGTCTTGTTCTCTCTTTCTTAACACTAACGATACCAATTCCTCGGAACTGGAAAATCACAGCATAAGTGCGTCATCGCGGGGAGGAGAAACGTAGAGCGTGCTTCTCCCTGAGATAAGGCACTGGATCTGGCAGGTGAAAGCTGAGATAGGGCGCGCCTGTCTCAACCCCCGCTGTCAGATCCGTTTGCGAACCCCACGATACGAGTCACCGCCGCGCCTCTGCAACAGCGGGACCCGAGCCTCGGGGAACGCGAACCGAACCGTCTTCCTCGAAGAACGCCCAGCGGGAGCGGAGCGTCCTCACGGACAGCTTCACGCAATGCTCACAGGCAGTCCCCTCAAGAACTGACTGTTGGCATGCTCCACTCTCAAACAAGCTGATGTGTGTGTCCCCGCTCGTGATATAATGTGGGCAGGGAACAACACAATGCTTGCTTGCTCTTTTTTTGCCATAAAATATATATTACAACTTGACAGACAACAATAAATAAGACAGACAGATTCACACAGAGACAGTAGTACTTTGCTGAAGAAACAGAAGCTGTCACACTCTGCGTTCAGGGGTGATTTATAGTTCCTGGTCTATGACGTCACTTGACGTCCCGCTCAATCTTTGGACTGATTTTACACGTGCTTCATGACGCAACACTTGGAAGTGTTCCCATTGCGTAAACGGAGCGGGAGTTCCCTTGATAGGGAACATATGTTCCTAATTCTGAGTATGTGGATTTTTGTGTAGGTTAGTCCACTGGTAGTGAACAGTACATAGGAATTTACTTAAAATCTATTTAACTCTTTCCCCCGCCATTGACGAAAAATTTAAACAGCATATAAATCAAAACTGCCTAACCTTACCGAATAAAATGTCGACCCAGGACCAGCTATAGTGAAGCTTTCGGGTGACGATGGACTTGATCCCCATCTGTGTTTTGATCATCGTTCTGAATCCGATCCAGATGTAGTCTTTGACAAAAACGCGATTTTCATTTTTCATTACACGTGTCAACATTCAAGTGTTGGTAAAAAAAAAAAATAGAATAAAGTTAGAATATTCTGGGGCCATGAAAGTTTTGTAAGAAAAATTATCAAAAATGCTGGTGCTGGCTGCTGTAATAAATAAAAATAAAAACACTGGTGGGGAAAGAGTTAATGGCATATTTCAAGACGAAGGCAGACAGCCAAAACATTTGCACTGTTTTTATCTCCTGCTTAACTTTAATACAACTGTTTTTAGAGTGCAGAACTTTTCTGCATTTTTTATATTTCAAGCATAAAAAATAATACCTAAATAGGAACATAGTAATATACTTAAAGTGCAAAAATAATATATAAATAGTAAACTATAAGTATGATGTTAAGTTCATTTAAAGAAAACATACACATATACTTGTAGAATAAAACTACTATAGTTTACGGATACTTTTATGCTTTCATAAACTAAAAAATGTGCTACAAGTAGTTGACTAGTAAACTATCAGTATTTCTATAAGTTTACTTGTAATATAGTTGCAGTAAACAAAAAAACTAGATGTAAACTAGTTGTTTTCTCAAATGTACTACAGTTACACAAAGTGTACTTAAAAGTATATTTTTATAAAAAGTGAGCCAATTTAGTCCCAAGTAGTATTGAAATAGTACACTTAAGTTTACTACTATTACATTGATATTAGTATACTTACCCCTGGTTTCACAGACAATGCTTAAGCTAGTCCCAGACTAAAATGCAGGTTTGAGCTGTTTTATCTGAAAGCAACTTCCACTAACATATCTTAAAATATGTCAGTTCCATTCTTTTTGCCTCAAGATGGACACCAGTAATGTATTTTTCTACGGCATGTTTATAAAAGCTACTTAAATGTCCTAATTGATCTAAGGCCTAATCCTGGCTTAATCTAAACCCTGTTTGATTTTGAGATTGGTTGGGACATCCCCAGAAGTGGAGGAATAAGGAAATTAATAGGATAATGTATTAAGGTTTTTAGTCTATATTGACCTCTATAATACGTTAATTTATTAAAACTGTAATGTTACAGGTAGGCTAACTAATAAGACAAGGAGGCAATTTAACAGAGACTTAACCCTTTAAGAATTCAAGAATGCTTTGGAATATAGACATAAGATTGGTCTTGTTTTAAAGAAAACATTTGGCAGATTTTTGTAGAAGTGAAATAAATTAAGAAAGTGAAAAAGTTACAGAAGTTTATGAAAATGTACAATGTAAAAAAAAATATTATTCATATTTTATATAAAATATATATTTTCAAAACCTGGGCAACTCTAAAACTGCATAAAAATCAAAGACAAAAATCTGAACAAGTTGTGTTTCAAATCTCAAAAAATGCTGCGTATAAGGGATGTGAAGCACACAAAAGAGCAGTTCAAGTCCAAAATGTGAGAATGAAAGAAAAAATTACATATGCTGAAGCAATTAAAAAAGTTGACTTTAAAACAAGGCATAATCTAGGCCCAAGGGTAGACCTAGTACCTGTGATCCAAAATCCAGCCCAAAATGTTGTGCATAAATGCTGTAAAGTAAATGAAAATACTTTGATTGTAGAAAAGAAGATATTTATTGAATTTTACGGTGAAAGTCATTAACTGCACAGCACAAACAGATAGCAGAACAGCGAGAATTAAGATCATCTTAAAAGCTGCAGAGAAGTACCTAGGTGAAGAGGGACTAACAACTGATTCTATTAATTAAATGCTTAGAACAGAGGTAGAATTCTAGCCTAGAAACCTAGACGCACCCTAGCGGCAGCTAAATGTATTTTGCAGCCAGGGCAGTCTAGCAACTCTCCATAGACCTTCTAGCTGCAAAAACCTAAATTGAGAGTTTTGCTGGACCGGATCTTTGCCGCTCTGACTACGTCACCTTCTTCGTTGCCCTGGTTGGTTGTAGTGCTATCCTATTGCGTGCAGAGGGATTTTAAGAGACAACCGTTTATCCCGCCCCTCGGATTAAGCCGCGTCTATGGAGAGTTGCCAGACTAAACATCTTGATGTAAGTCTGGCTTGCCAGGCTAGTAGAATTCTAATTCTAGTAGAAAGTCAGTCATCAAGTGGTGGTGGATGCTGATGGGTATATCCATTTTGCAATGGAACGCCAGGAGTTTAATTTCTAATAGACAAGAATTAAAGTTTTTTATTGAAGAACTATCTGTTAAACTTAACGTTATTTGTGTTCAGGAAACTTGGTTAAAACCCTCTCTTGATTTTATAATTCATGGGTACATGGCTGTGCGCAAAGATAGAAGTCCTGTAACAGGGGGTGGAGTGACAACATTCGTCCAACAAGGTATTCATTTTAGGGCTATAAACAATGATGTACAGACTGAAGTGGTCTTTGTTGAAATATGGCTAACAGAACTAAAACCAAAGTAGCTAACCTTTACAACCCCTGTCAAAAGTTAACAAAAGTTATGTTAGAGGATATATGGGAAAGGGGAAATAGTAAAGTAATAATATGTGGATACTTCAATGCACACAGCTCACTCTGGGGCAGTACAAGAACAGATGGAAGGATCATTGAGGAGTATATGGATGAGCACAAACTACTATATTTGAATGATGGAAGAGGTACAAGATTTGATGTAGGCAGAGGAACAGAGTCAGTTATAGATCTGACTATAGTGTCAGAACAAATAGCAGGGAGAAGTCATGGGAGGTTTTTAATGATAATAGTTTGGGAAGTGATCATTACCTTATTTGGACAAAGATAAATGATCAAAGTGTACATTTAGAAGTGTACATTTATCTATTGAAAAGACACAATTTATATGTTTTTCCAAAAAAAGAACGAACCCTACTATACTGTAGATCTTAAACTGTATGTGCAGCAAGTTGCAATCAAGCAAGTTGATAGTATAAGATATTTGGGGGTATGGTTTGACGTTAAGCTACATTTTAAAACGCACATTCAAAAAATGATAGATAAGTGCAAAAAATGTATAAATATACTGAAGTGTTTAGCAGGGTTTAGCTGGGGAGCATCAGGCATATCCCTGAAAAGGATTTATACTGCACTGATTCATTCTGTTTTCGATTATGGAAGCATAGTTTATAGTTCAACAACTAAAACTTTAATGCAAGAACTAGATAGAGTACAGGCAAGGCACTTCGAATATGTTGTGGTGTGTTTAGGACAACACCTATTCCATCATTATAAATAGAAGTAGGAGAAATGCCTTTAGACCTAAGGCGATTAAAACTATCCATGTCTTACTGGACAAATTTGCAAGGTCATGAAGAAACACACCCTACAAAGCAGGTGTTATTAGAATGCTGGGAGTATGGGTGACCATCATGCAGTTTTGGGTGGTACGGGCAGAGGTGGAAAGTCCAGGTTCAGAAAGTAAAAGTCCTCCTCAGTATTTTGTTCCAATCACCTTGCTAATTAGCACAGTTTTTCAGCCAGGAGATATAACTAATTAGTGGAATCAGCTGACTGAGTTCATGGGTGGAATAAACATATGGCAGGACTTTTACTTTCTGACCCATGGACTTTCCACCTCTGGGTACGGGAATAGGCAAGATATGGAAATTGACAGCATTGCGTGTTGCAAAACTGTTAGCACACCAACAATCCCACCATGGATGTTTTGTTCTCCCAGGGTAGATTTGGAGAACGTAATTAAATCAGGGATATATCAAAACGTTCAGCAATATATTGACATAAATTATGGTGACACGGCTCAGATTTTCACAGACGCATCAAAAAGTTCAGACTGGGAAAAAGGGGTTGCAGTCCACATTTTAAAGTATAATGTTAATATTTAAAAAAAGGACAACAGACCATCTGGGCATTTTTACAGCAGAAATGTTAGCAATAATTCTGGCTTTACAATGGGTGGAAGAAGTAAAACACAATAATCATCTGTTCAGATTCAATGTCCTCACTAGCATGTATTCAGAGTGGAAAGTCTACATGTAGACAAGATCTACTAGATGAAATTAATCGACTCATTTTTAAAATAAACCAACAGAGCATAAGCGTAGGTTTTATATGGGTTCCTGCACACAGGGGAGTGGAGGGGAACGAGAAGGCAGACATGCTGGCGAAGGAAGCTGTTACATCAAGAACTGGTTGAACTGGATATGTAAGGCAGGAGGAAGCATGGTTTACCAGACTGAGGATGGGACATACAAGTTTAAATAGTGGATTACATATTATAGGGAAACATCAGACTGGAGTATGCACAAATTGTGGAGTAATAGAAAATGTAAAACACATACTTTTAGATTGTACACAATACACCAGAGAAAGGGAAAATATCAAGAGAGCGGTAAAAAAAAAACGTAACAGTGGAAAACTTATTGAGTATAACTAGCACACAGTCCACAGTTAGGGCGGTTATAACTTTTCTTAAAGAAACCCAACTAGCAAGTAGAATTTAGGGTAGAATTTTTATATTTTATTTTATTTTATTTTTCTGAAGGTTGAGGAGCTCAGGGTGGAAGCTGGAGGAGCTGAACACGCAGCGCCAGCTTTTTTTTTTTTTTTTTTTTTTTGATGATGATGATGACGTCCCAATGTGATCACACCTCAGTCCAGTAGATGGCGGTAATGCACAATGCAAGCAAGCTGCCATTAAAAAGTTACGAGAAGAAGAAGAACCACTGATCTAAACCATATATTTCCACAATTTTCATACAATTTATGAAGTAGACATCCTATTCAGAAGTAGGCTAGGATTGGAAGTTTGGCAGATTTTGATATGAATTCAACATCTAAGAAACACAAAAGATCCCATATGTGCATTATAGTTTGCTGCCACATCACAAGTGGTGAATCTATTATTTTTTCTTATATTTAAAACATTTTCAGGCATTTTTTTATGTATATATTTGAATGGATGCTCTCTTTAAACTGTTGGCATGAAAACAAACTTAGGTTTCTACCCTTCTTTCATGATTTTTTATGTTCATAGCTTTTTTTTTTATAAAAGTCTGAACGCCTTAGGAGTATGAAAATATTCTTGTTGCAAATTGATAAATTATGGCTTTGGTGACTGATGGCTTTATTATCAGTCACCAAATATCGAAACTAGAGATTGTAAGCTTTCACATGATATATAGTTTGTCAAGATTAGTTTAGGTTTAGTATAGGATATTACTGTTTTAAATATGTAATGGTTAAAGGGGTCATGACATGGTTTTTTTTATTTTATTATTATGTTCCCTTAGGTGCAATTATAGTATTACTATAGTTTTTTTTACAAAAAACTTTTAAAATGTAGTGATTTATGACCTTTTCCCACCCTGTTTCTCATCCTCTGATTCAAACAGTCTGTTTTGGGGTGTTTCCCCTTTAAGAGTTCAGTGTTAACGCCCACTGTTATTATTGGCTAACGTCAGTGCCTATGCATCAATTATTAACGCCCCCAGCCAGAACATTTGCGGATTCGGCGCAACTGTTTAGTAGCGGGTGATGCATGCGAAGCGATGGCTCTTGCAATGATAAAACCTTATTATGTTTGAGCCGGAATCAGAGGGAAATGAACCATCACCACAACAACGAAGACTGGATCAGCCCCGTGTCCACATGGAAAGTGAAACTATTTTGAATTAATAAAAAAGAATTAACCCGAGACACTTGAAAACGGATTATTGTTGCATAATTATCCTATAGCTTCATTTGCTAACAGTTTAACATTATTTAACTAATTCCAATGAAATGATAGGGTGTACCACGGACTAAAATGCATGCACAGACAGGCCATCTTTGAAGATGCAGCATTGATAAAGGCAACATTTTTAATTTTCTATCACATGTAGGCATACTAGAAAGGCGACATATTTTCAAGATTCTCTTATACAAATGTGTTTATATTAGCCCATGGTAAAAAAGTAAGTTTGCGTCGTCGTTATTGAGCCCAGACTCGGCACGGACTTATCTTTGAGCAACAGTTTTCTGGCAAAGCCAAGCATCATATTGGGATTTTTTTCCTCAAAACAGTCATCCTTAAATGTATAGAACACTGCCGTGACTGGGACGTCCGCAAAAAATAAAGTGCATCCATTTTCCCTGACGACTGGATCTTTCAGCGTATTTAAAAAGTAGTTTAAAGTTTTAAATACATTACTTACAGTTTGCGTCGTCGTTGTAATAGTCGGCACGGACTTATCTTTGAGCAACAGTTTTCTGGCAAAGCTCAAAACAGTCATCCTTAAAATGTATAGAACAAACGCTTAAACTAACACTGCCGTGACTGGGACGTCAGCAAAAAATAAAGTGCATCCATTTTTCCCTGACGACTGGATCTTTCGCAGCGTATTCAAAGATGTAGTTTGTCCACAGCCAGGAACAGCACATCTGCAGCATCCTCATTTCCCTGTACACAGACCCACTCGGCTCGCTGTCCTTCGACTGAACACTTCTGAGGCGCGCGGCGCGCGGCGCGCGACAGTGATACGAAATGAGCGTAGTTGCCTTGCGCTTAAAGCGTAACTGTCTTTTGCTGGAGGCGGTCTATATGCAAACGCTGCTACGTCACTTCGTACCGTGACGTCACTTCTTACCATGGATCCAGAACGAGCTGTATTTAGAGCTTGATTAAATAAATGATTCGTTTATAATGGGGAGGACGTCTTAAGCTATGAAACTTGCAGGACGTTTTAATGGTACAAAGACCTCTTATATACCAAAAGATCAAGGCAAATTTGGTTTCTCATGTCATGACCCCTTTAAATATTTTTATTAACTATACTTAAGTATAGTTAATAAAAATGAACTTGAAGTAGACTTATTTTTTGTAAGTGTAAGTAAGGAAGTGAGACTTAAGCACAGATAACACATCAGCATCACTAATGTCCAATCTGTCTGTTTTTTAAATGTCAGGACAAAGGAGTAAATTGGCCAATGATGAGTCGGAAGGATACATTTCCTATGGGTAACATCCCACACAGACAATACCCACTACACCACACCCCTGAAGCTCAGATTCTGGAGATCCCTTATGCGAATAATGATCTGAGCATGATCATTATACTCCCAAACCAGAGCGATGGGCTACAGCAGGTAAAACAGGCAGTCACATAAACAGCAACTGAACCTCCCTTACCGCTTTTACTTCATTGTAACTGCATGATTAAGATAAAGTCTACATGAACATTTGGACTGTTGTGTAGGTTTGGTGTTACATGAAATGGGAAACAATTAAAAGTCTCTCTCTGTCTGTCTCTTATTTTTCTCCCCTTCCTCTAAGGTGGTAGACTCGATCACTTATGAGAAGCTTCAGGAGTGGACTGAGCCGGACAATATGATTCCTACAGAGGTGGATGTTAGAATACCCATCTTTAATCTGGAGGAGAAATATGATCTGGAGAATGCTCTGAAGACTCTGGGCATAACTGATCTGTTTGATGAAAAGTGTGACTTATCTGGCATGTCGCCTGGACCGTTAAAGGTGCCCAAAGTGGTGCATAAGTGTTCTGTGGAGGTGAACGAGAAAGGCACAGAGGCGGATGGAGGCAGTGGGTGGAGATGTGGTTCACCAAAGTCTTTCTCTCAGTAATACAAGTGGTGGAGAGAGTTTTGTGGCAGACCACCCCTTCCTTTTCTTCATCCGGCACAACCCCACCAAGAGCATCATCTTCTGGAGCCGCTTAATCTCCCCAATACCTACAAACTAGAATCTGAACCGCAGAGTAGAGCAGACATAGTACAATATTGCATGCATCTTCATTAAAAATTGATTTGCTTGCAATGTCTGCTTCAAACAAAACTCTGAATACTCAAAATGGTCGAGTACTTCAACTAAAAAACTATAAATAAAAGAAATCAGGCAGAATATTGTGTCCTTTTTTTTCTTAGACAGCTTATTGTGTAAAGTGTCAGTTAACGTTGGAAATGAACTGATATTTGAATGATTTGAATTTAATCGTGATGATGAGTAATTGATGACTGGATGAACTTTTTAAATAATTAATCTCAGCTCAAAGTATAAATTCAGTTTATAGAATGAAGAGTGTAGATTTAGAGTGGACAAAAATAATACAGCAAGGTTTAGCCTGCTCACATTGTTCAATATAAACGTTCCCTGTCAACTCAGGGTTTGATACAGAGCATCAGTTCACTTCTCTACTGAAGATGAGTGCGATAACTCTGCTGCTGCAAAGTTTGAGAAGGCAGCTGAAAGAAAATATCTATTTCAATGCAAGTGAATAACTAAGTGGGATTGGCTTTATTGCATTTGTCATCTTGCACACAGCTGATTGGTCCAGTTTTGGAGATGACCTGTTCAATTTGCTTCTATTTGCATTCACAGACAGCAGAATACAGTGTCAGCCGAGATCTGGCCCACGTCTGGTACATGAGGATCCCACACGGCCCATATGTGGGCCGACACTGTTGCTGTCTGATGTGTGTGTGTGTGTGTGTGTGTGTGTGTGTGTGTGTGTGTGTGTGTGTGTGTGTGTGTGTGTGTGTGTGTGTGTGTGTGTGTGTGTGTGTGTGTGTGTGCGTGTGTGTGTGCAAAAAGGGACACAATACAATCACCTAAATCCACACCGATAACGACATAGTGGAACAATATCATCGGAATCACTTTTAGATAGTTTTTTCCCTGCCGATGAACGATTAACAGCCGATCATTATTGCTGCTTTAAAGAGCTCGAGCAAAAGCGACAAGACAACGGCACCATTAGGCTACCGAGGCTGTGAAATGAGCCCTAAGAGAAGATGGCACTTCCTTGGCTTTCTATGATCCCCCATCTCGATGCCAACGCAGAAAAGGTCATAATAAGAAGCGTAGGCCTACAACTCAGTATGATACAGCCAAATGTAAAGGAACTGTCTGGGCTGATAAGGGACATACTCTTAAAGACTCCTGTACTAAATGAGGAACCTTGTGCAGCCATCAGCTTATTAAGCAATCTGCTTACTAAACTATTTGCTTACTAAAGATATTTGCTTATGCTATTAAGCTAGCAACTTGTTAAGCGTATGCTTATTAAGAAATAATGTGCAAACATGCCAAGGCAGGACCTGAACTCAGACTATATAAGAAGAAAACTAAGCATGACTCATTGCTCTTCCATTGCAAGAAGTCTTCACACACCAAGAACACACCAGCAGTTGTCAGATGCAAGAAGCTGTTAAGCCTAGCTAGTATCTATCTGTTAGTTAGTACTCATTTATAATCGTAACAAGTATTCTTTTCATTTGATTATTTTAATAAATATTGTTAAACATTTATTATAATCATCTGACTGGACCTTGGATTTCTGAGTACGAGTCATATTCTTCCACCTGGATCAGGAAGATCCTGCTTGAAGAGAAGGACAAGAGGGTGAGCATTCTTAGGATAAAGGAATAATCACTATGAGATTTGATTGATTAATATAAGCCTATAGCCAAAGAGGCAGCATATGACATGTATATGTATTGAGCTTATGTATATGATTTGTTATAGTGCGAACACGGTTGAAGAGTACCACAAAAGGTAGACTTATAATGTAAGGGGGAAATTGTTTTATTATTATAAAAAAAACTAACTTGCATAGTTAGTTCGGTGATACAGATTGCCGAACTCTTGAGGACACGACTAAAGGATAGGCTCTTTAGTTACAGCGGGATTGTCTCTATATCCTAGGAAGAACGTAGGATAATTGGGAATGGTGTTAATCGTGATAATCCATCGCAAGGCGCTAGTAACGCCATTTCTATTATTAGGGGTTCAATCATGAAATGATGAAACCCCATAATTATTATTATTATTATTTAACAGAATTCAAGTGCAAACAATTGCATAATTCAACATTCATACATATGTTTACCTGTTGATACAGCACTTAGAAGAAAGTTGACGCTATAATATTATCGATTTTGGTGTGAACAGGTCTCAAAGGGATAGTGAACATATTTCTGAAATGGAAACCGGGGACATTTCCTATTTGAGTGTTCAAAATATCACAAAAATCACATTTCTTATTACTCTATTAATTAAAAACGGGGACAATACCTACATTTTTTACCGTTTATGTTTTTTTTATTGTTATGGGTTCCCTATATTATCAACATTAACAATTATTACGATTTAGTTTGATTATTAGGATTTTTGGTCTGGTTTTAGTAGGCTAGCCTACAATTTACCGCACCCGCAAAAAAATAAAATAAAAAATAAATTGCACAATGAAATGTTAATAACCATCGTACATAACAAGCAGTTCAAAACAATATAACAAAATTATGACTTAACAAAAACTCATTATAAAAATAAAAACAACAAATATGATATGAGAAATAACACTAGCCTATTTAACAAATATTTTACAATTTTATAATTGTATTTATTTTCATTTTCACAAGCTGTTTACTTAGGCCTATTGTAGCTACATAAGCACAGCGTCAGTGGCCTTAGCGACAACAACTGTGAATATACGTGTAACCCACCTAAAAAGGGTAACCAGTTAATTGTGTGTAATTATTATAATTATTTATCCATACTTTACGTTTATGAGTAATGGGGGTTTTATTTTGAAAAATACATTTTATTTTGTGGGAAACCTGAAGTAGCGCGCTAAGATACTTCCGTAGGCCTAACGCCGCTAAAAGCAGATGGAGCACTGCTTCGGTTTCCCCCGCGAGTTAAAATAAACTGAGAAGAAAATAAGTAGGAGAGCCGTCCAGAAATCGCTTTTATCTGTCCTGGCTTCTCATACTGAAAATCCTCTCTTGGGTCAGGTCTTTTTTTGATGAGCAGAAATTTCAGAAGTTCCAGTCCTGGAATTATACCAGGTGAACCATTGATCCATAGATGGCGAGCCTTCCCAATGAGCCGTGAATCTCCACCACAGCATTCCGGAAGCCTGTGGTAGGATTGTGTCAGTTCAACTACATTTGTGCAGTGTACATTTTTGCTTTTGTTTCTTTTTCCGAAAATGGATGTAATTGAAAAAGAAAGTATTAAGGTCCCAAATGCCGTCATTGTGTCAGGATTGACAAATACCGATGTAGACAAAGAGATTTATGAAGATTTAAAGCAATTTGGATCTATTAACAGAATTGTGAAGGTTTTAGACAAAACCTCTGAGTTTTATGGTAAAGCCCTTGTAGAATTTGAATCTGGTGCTGCTGTGGAGACACTTGAGAAAGATTTACCTTTGATAGAACCAGTGATACAGATGACGATGTTGTCTTCAACGTTGAAGCTTTATCCAGTTCATACTCAAGTGAAAAGGGGTACCGATATTACCAAAACATTTCTGTCTCACCTCCAAAATGTTGCAAAACTTAGTGGGAAATCTTTTGAAAACCTGCTACATGATGAGTTAGCACAAATCACTGGATTACTGAAAGAGCCGAGTGAGTCTGGCAGACCTCAGGGTACAGTTGTGGCACCCGCTGGAACAGCCACAGGTCCCGTTTCCCTTGATGCCACTCAAATGGATTCAGTCAATGATGAGCAACGTCCTCTTGACCCCTTTAGCCCTCCTTTCAGATCTATGGCAAATGCTATGCCCACTCAATTGCCAGTATCTTCCTTTTTGCAAACTGCTGAACAACTTACACCGCCTGAGGTGCAACGTGTAGTGGTCGAACACATTGTCAAAAGTTCTGACTTCTCTTCGCAAATACACGCACCAGCAAAAGTTAGACCTTTTTCCAGAAAAGTCCCTTGCCCAAACTTTGAAGTCGATTATGAAACTTGGAGGAACAGCATTGAATGTTACTTGGCTGATCCTACCGTTTCCAGTGCACAGTTGGCAAGACGCATTGTTGACAGTTTGCTTCCCCCTACCATTTCGGTTGTCAAGTCGCTTGGTCACCATGCAAATCCATAAGCTTTCCTCAATCTGCTTGACTCAGCTTATGCTACGGTGTAAGATGGGGACGAACTTTACGCCCAGTTTCTAAATGTTAATCAGAACTCAGGCGAGAAACCTTCCAACTATCTCCAGAGATTACAGACCCTTTTGAATAGAATTGTGAAATTGAAAACCATTTTGCCTCAAAATTTAGACAAGCAGCTCTTAAAGCAGTTCTGTATTAAAGCAGTTTATCCTCAGGATTGTGATGCAGTGAGGCGTCACCTGCAGTCTCTCCTTGAAGCTGGATCATGCTCGAGTCTCCTTTTGCGTTTCCAATAGAAAAACGGGTTATGTAACGTCAGATTATGTGTAGATTACCGGCGATTGAATATGCAAACGATCAAAGATGCGTATGCATTACCGAAATCTTGAGGAATCTTTCTCAGCTTTGAGCGGATCTCAGTGGTTTTCAGTAATGGACCTGAAAAGCGGCTAATTACAAGATTGAGATGACAGAGAGTGACAAAGACAAGACAGCATTCGTGTGCCCTCTCGGGTTTGGGAGTGGAACCGCATGCCACAGGGGATCACCAGCGCGCCCTGCACTTTTCAGCATTTAATGGAAAAGTGCAGGGGGGACATTAATCTGTGCAAGGCGCTTGTGTTCTTAGACGATATTATTGTCTTTTCCAAAAACGCTAGAGGAGCATGAAAATCGTCTCACGAACGTACTGTCCCGATTGCGAGAGAACGGGTTAAAGTTATCTCCTGAAAAATGCAGTTTCTTTCAAACTTCGGTTCGTTATTTTGGTCATATAGTATCACGCGACGGAGTTGAAACCGATCCTCAAAAGACAGAAGCACTTAAGACCTGGCCAAGACATCAAACCTTGAAAGACCTTAGGTCATTTCTTGGGTTCTCCGGTACTATAGAAGGTTCGTGGAGGGGTATTCTAAAATGGTAAAGCCCTTAACCAACCTCACAGCTGGCTATCCTCCAGTGGATGTGAGTTGGCTCTGTGACAGTGAGGGACACCGGGGGGGATCGTGCTTGTGTGTATAGGGGGAACACAGTGTCGTGGGCACATGTTCTACACTCAAAAACACCGTCGGCGTGAGCCGGAAAAACAGACATTACACTCTTTATGAGATTTATCTGGGTCGCCCTGGAAACGGCATCTGTGTGCAGGCGAACGGTTTGAGCAATTGGCTCGTTGGCTGCGGTATGCACTACTGCAGTAGCCTTTGCTAAGGGGACTGGCAGAGCGGGTCGCTTTGATGGCGGTCCGGCCGCGGCGGGACTCGCGCATCTTCTCCTCCGTGCAGCTGCTAGGAGGACTTCGCGGCTCAGGTTTTAACGCGATCTTGGGCCGGGGTCCCCTGGGGGGGAGGCGGCTTGTGGCGACTGTTAGAGCGCCACAAGCCGCCTCCAGGCCGCCCTGTCGTCGCTACGAAGAAGGTCCGTTGCAAGCCTTAGGCGGGAGGGCAGACTTTGAGCACCATCTCGCGGATGGCGGGCAAAAGTGCGCTGCGACCGCTCCTTCAGGGGGGTAATTTGGTATCCCAAAACAGCCGTCATCGATGGTTTCTCCCTCCACCTCATCCCCTGAGGCGACAGCAGTGAGGGGCTGAGGCCAGCAGCTGCACGTCGAGAGGGAGGGGCGGAAACGGGGAGAGCGAAGCTCGAGGGAAGGGTTCCGGCGAGCGTTTGCGGGCCACATCGGACTCCTGAAGTCTCTGGGAGCGGCGCTTCTTGTTGCGCGGCCCCGCCGGTGTTAGGCAGCTTCAGCGTCGAACACTGCAAGTCGAGCCCGCAGGGTCGATATTGGCAGTTCTCCGCAGTGGACGCAGCCTCCCGAAGACAGAGCGAGGGCTGCGTGGTCTTGTCCCAGGCGGAGAGCGCAGAAGAAGGTGGTCTCCATCGCTGAGCAGGAAAACGAGGCATTTGAAACAAACACCTCGTGCTCTTTTAGACACGTGCGTTGCAGCGGCGAACGCACGGAGAGGATAATACATTATATTAAGATATAGAAAGGATATTGAGGTCGGATATAGCGTAGCAGGCACGGATGGCTGAAGGTGGCGTGGACGGCCGGCTTCCTCAGACGTTTTCCCAAGCTATGGTCGCTGGTTTCGACGACGGCGGCTTCTCTCAGAGTCCAGCGATGCGTAGAGCACGCGAAGAGATGAAAATCAGAGTTAAGCAGCCCCAGAGCCTTCAAATATACGTAAAGCCACCCCCATTTTGGCAGGCTATGACGCGTGAGGGCGCGAAGTGAAGTCCACAGTAGTCGATTGTCGAGTTCACGCGCATAGGTTTAGTTACCTATGATCACGCGCGTGAACTCGACAATCGACTACTTTGGACTTTCGACCGAAAACAGGATGTAAATACAGGTATTTGCGTTGGCTGAAATAACATCATTTTTATTCATATCTTTCACATCTACTGCAGTCCAGATTCACCCGTGTTGTAACCCACCCAATTAATTGAGGCTGTGTTTTCAAGTATTTTCATGAATTTTTGTTTGTTTGTTTTGATTTTATATTTTTCCTTGCCTAATGCATAATATGTTCAGACTTCAGACATATGTTTTATTATAATTTATTTCATTTATTATTTGTTTTTGCTGAGGGCCGAAACTAATAAAGTTCCCTTTCAAAAAGCTACAATCGATGCTGCGCTGCTTTAGCGCATTGGGAACGTCTTTATCGTGACCTGCTGTGAATATAGTACGTAAACACGTCGATGGAATCGACCGGAAGTAATATAGCCTCGGTCGGTGACGTCATCGGCGCGCACCAGCGACGATAAGCCACAAGTGCATCGTCAGGTCTTTTTTCTTCTTCAGAGACCTTTTGTTTAGTGTGCAAGCATTTATCTCCTCTCTATCTACAGATCTTTGTTAGGAGTTATTTAGTTTATCACTGGTAGCAGTGTGCAGATTTTCTCTTTCTCATCTCTCTACGATCTAAAAAGAGTTTAGAAAAAGTAAAAAGAGAAATGTGTCAACAGAGTAAGCGCTGTGTCCCTCCATGTTCTCGTCCTATGTCAGAACTGGACACACACGCTTACTACTTTCTTTGTTTAGGGGAAAGAGCATTCTGCCTTGCGTTTGAGCATGGTGAATTCGAGCACAGTGGAATGTTCACAGTTAAAGTGCTTCCCGTTCGCTTTGCTTATTTCAAAGGGGTGGCACCCACAATGCGATTGTGGGGCTCGCATGTTGATCTGGCTGAGAAGTGAGAGACGGTACGTATTTTTCGCTTGCTCTCTCTCCAGATCGCGATGTCCGTTTGCCTGACTACCGAAGCGTGCCTCGGCGCTTCTTCGGCTCGGGCAGAGGACATTTTAATCTCGTGAGTCTCAGTTCTAACTGCTCGGGGCGATCGTTCGTGCAGTGGCCAGACTACACTGATCACAACAAAAAGACACTCAAAGATTCTGAATATGTAAATATATATATTATATAATTATATATATTTTTTTTTTTTAAACATATACATTAGTATATGTTAGTATACATATACATTAGTGATGCTCCGATCGATTGATTGGCCGCCGATCATGATCTGCCGATATTGGCTAAAATAGCTTGATCGGCGAACCCCAAAAGCGCCGATCAAAAAGCCGATCACGTGACGTAGATTACTCCCGCGCACTTTTTCCCCAAATGCATGCGCGGCGCGCGGTCACACAACAGCAGACCGGAGCTTGCCAGTGGCATCATGACTTCTCCTTCTCCCGTCTGTAAGTTTTTTTTAAGTCATTTCCAGAAACGCTGGCGGCAGAAACTAAAGTCATTACAAAGTAGCAAAAAAGTAGTCGTAGCCTACAAAGCGGAGCTGTTGAGCAGGGGTCTCCAACACGGCGCTCGCGAGCTGCCAGTAGCTCGTGGCCTGACTGGAGGTAGCACGCCAAGGGGCGTTCACATATCGCGTCTTTTGCGCGCTCACGTTTGTTATTTCAAATGTAGGCGTGCGGCGAGCGCGCTCATTATAGAAGTGATGCGGCCGTTTTTCCCAGGCGCAGCGAGATTAAAAATATCAACTTCAGAATTCAGCAAAAGCGACTAAAACTTTTTTGTCGTTGTGGAGAGCGCAGTGCAATGGTTGGCAGACGCCACGGGAAAATTGGACCGAATTTTACTATTAATAATAAAAGATAAGCTTATGTGCATTGTAAATGTCAGTAATTTATCTTTTTTTTTACTCATTCATTTGATAAGAAAAATTAATTTAAACCCATAAAATAACTAATTTTATATTCTGGCATTTATGTGCTGTTGACTTCCGCCTTGTTCACATTCTTGCACATGAGGATTCAAAAAATATTATTTTTTTTTTCCTTTTTAATTTAAGTAGCCTATTATAGAACTGTTGCAATTATTTATTTTGACAACTAATATAGAAAAGTTAAACTATGCAATGTTAACTTTTTCAGTTGCGACTTTTTTTTGTGACAAACTCAGAATTGGTTGAAATTCACTGAAGGTTGATTAATCTTTGAGCTACAGTAGTTATCTGCATGTCTCATTCATGAAGGTGCAACAATGTAGAACAAGCTATTGGGGGTTTTGAGAACCAGAAGCAAGCTAACTGAGCAAGTTGAATTTAGTGTGTGCCCCATACCTGTCAACATTTGGGTACTAAAATACGGGACATCTGAACAATGGGGGCATAAATGTTAAATTGTACATAGATGAATCCGTATTAAAGCTATAAAAATTATTTTGTCAAGAGCAGTGAGTGTTTTCTCTGTTCTTTGATTAACTTTACTTGATTATTTGATTAACGCCTGGCGTCGTTCCAGGAGCCCGTGTTCTCCGCTGTTGTGCCGCGCCGCAAAAAGCGCCGTGCACCAGCGGAACCCCCGAACCTCCGTTAAGCTGCCAAAGTTCGCCGGTGCGCCCGCGAACTGTTTCCCCCGGCTTCCCTCAGCTTCGATCCCCGACGGACAGCGACCGCAGACTGCCGCCGCTTCCTTCGACGACATCGAGGACGACGTCATCGACGCCATGCTGAGGGACGAGGACTCGTGCTCTGTTTTGGCGTCCGGCAGCGAGGATTGGGCGAGCTCTGCGGACCTCGCGCCACCTGCCTCCACGCCAAAAGGGAAGAGAGCGAGCATTGAGGCGGAGCTCATGCGCGTTCTCACTCAAGCCACGGCGAGCCTTGGCCTTAGTGGGTTTCGCCCGAGCAGCCCGCCCACAACCGGTTGGATGGCTACTTTCTGCCCGGAGAGAAGTCGACGCCTGTCTCAAAGAGCCCGCCCCCCTTCCTTCCTGAGCTTCACGAGGAGGTCGCGAGAGCTTGGACTTTCCCGTATTCCACGAGGACGAGGTCATCTGTCTCTTTAGCGTTCTCCGAGGTCGACGATGCTAAGAGCAGAGGCTACCTTTCTCTCCCGCCGGTCGAAGAGCCTATCGCGGCCCACTTATGCCGCCCTCCCGCTGGACGGTGAGCTAAGATGGCGCTGCCCTCAAAGGCTTGCCGCACGACGTCATCCCTGCTTCGTCGCGCTTATGCCGCCAACGGATGTTGTGGTTTCAATCTTTTTATGAAATCACTTCTCAGAGATCTTTGATGCCCAAAAATATTGTAGACTTTATTTAACAAAACAAAGCCGAGCAACCTCCCCGCAGGGAGGTCCCGCAGGAGATGACTCCCGAACACCGGTTAGCTTTTCACATATATTACATACAATCGCCTCCAAAAATGGTCATACATCTATAGATAGGGTCTTGCACCATGTGACACACTTAAATAGAATTCACTGCTGCATCAGCTATTCTGACCTTTCTGTAAGCCCCCAAAAGTCAAACCAAAGTCACACACTCACAAAGGAAATAAATAATAGTGTCTTAATATGTAACTAAATTACTTATTTTCTAAATAATAAAATCTTCAACATTCCCTCCTCTGGGGCTTATCTAAGCCCCACTTTTAGTATCCTTTTCCAGAGTGTAGTTTCAAAATCCAGCCCCCTCACTTATGCTACCTAGTGACTAAATCAAGTCACCCAGTCTCTTTTCCAATGACTAGATTATGTAACCACACTCTCGGCGGAGCATTCGAGCCAAACATCTCTCTCCATATATTTTTCTTTCTTTCATTCAATGGAGAAAGTAAAAGACTTCGAATTCTCCCTAATAAAACAAAAAACATTGTTATAAGTGTGTGGATAAAGTTGGTTCAGCATTGGCCTGTTATTGTCACAGTAGAGTATGTCAAACATAAAAATCCCTTATACATTTAAAAGTATTCTTGCGGTGTAGATATCCTCTTCGACCCAGACTCCCAGGGTCTGGCTCATCAATCATCTTCTTCATCTTTATTTGAGGTACTTGAATCAACATCCAATTTTTTGTACATTTAAATTTGGTTATAAGCCCAATCTTAATAATATTGGTTGCCCTTTAAAATTAATTTTCATTATCTTGTTATTTCAGCATTTCCATTTGATTTTAACAGTGATTTTAACAAGTAATGATCTTACTATGGGAAGTACACAACAGAATAATAACCACCTTTCAATATTGCAACTTCAGAAAACATTCCTAATTTAGCAAACCATGTTCATACTCCTTCAAACTTCAAATCAAGTTTTTCTTAACTTTTTGTTCTTAAACTTTTTTTCACTTAAACCTGTATTCGCTAAATGTTCCTCCCTGCGCAGTATTATTTGGTAAAAGTGCAACACTGATCTTTCAAACATAAGTCATTCTCATGCAATTGTTTTCCTCCTAATGCAGACAAAGCATTACAGTAAATCTCTGCTTAATTATAATAAATAATTTATTCCTTCTGCGTTTTTATTTTTCGTGATCCATATGAATTTTGATTTAAAATAGGGCTGGGTTAAATACCTATTTTTCTAATTTTTAATTGCTTCTTTTTATGAAGGAATATCAATTATTAAATTTGAAGAATCAATCTTTTAGTCAATCATTTTTAGTTGATGAACGAACAGAACATTGTAGTGCACCTTTTATCCTTTAAATCGCTTTGTGCTTTGTTATAAAGTTTCATATTTTAAATTCTATTTTTTATTACCAAATTCAACAATAAATACAATTTAGACATTTTTAATCTTGCATTATAGCTCCTCATTGGAGCTCCTCAGTTCAAGCGGTTCTTAACTGAATACCTTTTCTTCCTTTCTACTAATTTCTAAATAAACTCTCATGAATAAACTAATTATGTCACATGTAATCACTCAAACTAAGAAAGCTTTAGAGCAATGTTACATTTACCTCATAAAAGTCATTCAATAAACTCATTAGACAATTAGAAAAAATAATAACTTTTCCACTACCTTACATATTCATTATATGTACATTTCTTTTTCTGTAAATCTAAAACCATCATTTTTATATCAACCATTTAAAACATAAAGCATTATAACTTAATTATTAAAACTTCCTTGTGTGCAATTTAAGTGTTCGTATACAATTCATTTTAATCTTCAATACTCTTGGAATAACTGCTAACCCATTATCTGAACTTATTTCTGATAGCATTTCAAATCTAAGGAATACTTCTCTGTTAGAAATGTAATTTCTGCATCTGCCCTTCCTCTGCTAATAACATTACCTTTACCCATCTATATCATGTCCACATAATCCATTATCAAGCGTTTTAATAGTCCTTCTCGCCTATTTGTGTCGCTGTTCCTTTCTTAACTTTGTTTTTGGCACAAATTTCACAAATTTCACATTCGTAATCTCTCTTTACAAATTTCACATTCTTAATCTCTCCTTTTCCTTAATCTCTCCTTATTCCCCCCCTTGCGCACTGGTCAAAACCATTGCGCATCTGGATTGAGAATATTCAAAAGTGATTTTGGTGTAACAATTCATTCAAGTGAATGTCAAATATCTTTTTGACCCTCCTCTGGTACCATAGATTGTTCTTAAGAGCCTGCTTGTTATTGATTCGAATAACTTCCAATTAACTTTGTCGTCCTATTAGCACTACTTGATATATATTTATTTAGTCAATAGCATATTGAATCATAACATAATCTTATGAATTAAAGTTGAAATCGAATATTTGTTAATAGCCAGTCTTAATACTTGTTTTAATTTCAACTGTAGCCTTAAACTAATTAGGTATACCCCTGTATTGACAAGTTGCATCCGAGTACCCTTTTGGATCTTTTTAAAATGTCTTTTAGTTCCTTTTTTTTTTTTTTTTTTTCCTTTATGAATTGTTTTAATTCCCATTATGCTATGTAAATTTCTTGAATTAGTCGTTAACATTCATTTTATCATCATACCATACATTTTCTCTCTTCAATCAATTTTTTCTGGTGGGTTATTATTAAGTTGCTACTTAATATTCAAGGGCTTTAACATTACATTTTTAGAAAAGTTTGGTTGATGTTGAGTATTGTTTGAACTTGTACTCATCTCTTTCACTCTGATTCTCTTCTTTGCACAACTCCTTGTGAATTTCCCACATTCTGCAACTTTTCATTCCTGTGAATTTGGTTAAGTTTGTCTCCTTTTTCCATTCATGTTGATCTTTGTGAGTTGTTGCAATGGGTTGTTTCCTCTCATTTGCAAGGGAAGATCATTGATCCCTCACTTTCTGTTGTGGAGGGGGTTGAGGCTTGTTGGTGTATTTTAAGTCTTTTGAGCCTCTTCTGAGATTACAATGCACAGTCACTGGTTCTTTGTTAGAACCATCCCAGAAACCTTCCTGGAAGTGAGCTACTGTCATCTGTGAATGAAACCTTAATTATTTCTGTTAGTGACAACAACATATATTAAATCATCTGCTCATCTGGCCCATTGTCCTCCTCGGTGTTACCTGTAGAATGGTCATGTGGCTGAGTGGTTTCCTTTCATTAGCAGCAGGGCTTGAACCCATACATTCCCTTAATTTTACGTAAATTTGGCTTTTTATCTTCATATTTTCACCTTCTTTACATTATTCTCACATTACATTTCAAATGTACTTTTTACAATTAGTCAATTCAAAACGTATCTCATTGTTTTGAGTCCCACTATCAGCACACTATTCATCTTGGACAACACTCAACCCACTTTACAAGACAAAAGTTACAAGACATTATTTCATACTTTTGACAAATAATCAGCTCCATCACAATATGCTGAAAGAAAGTCAGATGTGTTATGCTCCATCATGATATTCTGAAAGGAAAGTCAGATGTGTTATACGCTGCGCAAAATGTGGCACTGTTTTTACCCAATTTTTTCTCTCTTTCTATTGCCACTACAGTTTCAACCAGGAAATTTAACCAAATTCATCCATGGTCATTATTTTATTGGGCAGAGTTTGCCCTGTGGGCCCACATATTCAATTTTCAATACAGCTGTATTGGCAAAATAATTGATTTGCCTCAGTGTCTCTTCAAACTCAATCTCTCACTCCATTCATACTGTCACACGCATTGGCCATCACACACACTCCTGTGGCTGCTGCAGCAGGTTCTGCTCTAAATGCAGAACTTATAATTTTAGCTGTGGAATCCACAAGGTCGGATCAGGTCAACACAACTATGTCCAATCACTATTGAGAAGTTTCCATGATCATAAGGTTTCCGTTTAACACCGGTTGTACAAAACCTTTTTTTCTTTTTATAAACTCGAATATCCTCTATATTTTAGAATAATAGGCCTAGTTGGTCTAATTTTTCTTTCATATTATTTTTGTCTTTGCTCATGAGCTACTTTTAAGAAGAAATTTGGAGATCTCTGCATAATCTTGGATTCTTGGCCAGTAACATTTCCAACTCATTATCCCAGTTTTGACGTTTGTCATTTCATAATTTTGGACTTTTGGAGTAACTTTTTTCCTCCAATCTATTTCTAGAAATTACCAAAACAAGATGGAGTGACCAGTATCATTGCTTTGTCAACAATAATAATCATGCTTTGACATTTTTGTCTATTCTTTGCCAGAGAATAATTCTATCATGCTTTTAGCCCTATAGTTGTTTAATCTAATAGCCCTCACTATACCAAATCCAGCCTCCGTTCTAATTATTTGGTGAGTTTGAGCACCCACTTCTGTCTGTCAACATATTTTCTTTTTCTTATAGGGCTGGACTTGTACCTACTGAAAAAGCAGAGAGGGTTAGTTTAGCAGAGAATATAAAGAATTGCTCTTAGACCAGTGAATAATCAAAATGAATAAAGTTAATATAATAATTAACCAACTTTGAAGCAGTCTCTGGTGATCATTGGAGTCCACACCTGTGGTGCCCCGTAAGGGTCAGTTCTTCTGTTTTTAGATCATCAGTCTGTTGAAGCTTCTTGGCTGTCGCTCTGCATTTGTCATCAGCCGATGCTGTCACTCAAAGGCCTGGTGTTATCCACTGCTGTTTCTCTGCCTCTTCTCAGTTTGGGCATTGAAGTTGATCCTGCCTGAGTTTTGCATCTCAGGATTTTCTCTTTTTTCCTTAGGAAAAGTCTCAAGTGAACGTTTCACCTTTTCCAGCATTAAATCAGTCTTTCTCCTTGTTGAGCCTTTCCAGAAAGTCAATTTCAGGAGGGAGCTGAAAGCCCCTCACCCACTTCTGTCTTCTTCTTTCTGCAGTTGTGTCTTTTGACCTTTGGCCTCATTCGAAACTGTCATTGAAGCCATCTGAAATTTGAACACTCAGAGATCTGCATGAATCAAATTAAACTTTTAACAGTTCCAATTGTGCCTGAGCTGTTAGCTCTTTATCTAAATTTCACTTTTTAACCATCTTTTTTACTAGTTCTTCTATATAAAAATCTCACTGGTTGACAACAGCAGTTCTTCCATTCTATTTTTAGTAAAGCAAGTTCTTCATTGCAGGAAAAAGCAAGCTATTTCTGTTTTTCAATATCAGCAATAATCTAACTTTGATAATCTAAGTATAATTAACTTTTCCCTATCATAAAATCAGCTTTCAATCTTTATTCTATTTTTGCATGCTGTGTTCAAATAATCTAGCATGGTGAATAACATTTTTCTCAACCAACATCAAGGAATTCCTCTTATCTTTTCTTTTTAATTATTGAATCAACAATTCCCATTTACTACAATTCTAAGATTCCTGTAAAATGTTTATGATTGCTGAAACTTAGTCACCCAATCTTGATCACCTTCAGCACACTGCACAACTTATTTTTTCTTAACACAAACTTAATTATCTGCAATGGAATAATTTTTCCACTCTGTCTTCAGGGATAATGAGATACAAATTTAGACGTCTTCAGATATAACATATTAAGCACGTGCAATCTTATTTATATTGATCTATTAATATATATATATTATTAGGCTACATTCATTGATTAAATTATTTTTATTTTATTTTATCTTATTTCATACTGCAATAATCTGCAGAGTTAATATCTTCAAACAATTTATACATGTCTCTAAATCCCATTCACACATTCTTTGTCCCTTTTCAAGTGACCAGGGTCAGGGGGGTCACTATTTTTACCCACAGGCACAGTCAAACAAGACACAGGATCCCACAGACACACAAACACACACACACACACCCTATTCTGAACTCCATTCCCTGTCAGATCTGAATTATTCGCTACTTCTCAATTTTTTAAAACACTACATTAAATATTCACTGATTCACTTCCTCAACACAGTGATACTTTTAAAACGATAACTATACTATAGGATTTAGCCTATCCGAGCAGACCCTTGTTAAACCCATAACAAGGCTGGTAACCATAGGCTAAAACTTCATCTGTGCACATGCTATTTACTGTATCCTTCAAGGCCCACTTACAAGTAAAACACAGATCACTAATAACTGATATCCTTATCAGTACGGTTGTCATCCATCCAGGCCCACTTGACAACATAAAATCTTCTTCTGTGTACATGCTATTCTTGTATCATTCAATGCCCTCTTACAAGAAAACACAAAATTAACTTTTATCCTTATAAATCCTCTGTGTGCATGCTTTTTGCGTAATCATCCATCAAGGGCCCTCTTGATATACGCAAAAACACAGATAAATCAACTGATATCCTTATCAGTAAATACAAACCCTCTGTATGCATGCTCTTGCTTATTATCCATCTAGGCCCTCTTAATAAAGCAAACACAGATTATTGCGTATACGTACAATAAAACTTAGCGCCAAATCAGCAACACCAGTGTTCACAAAATCCACACAGGATCATATAAGCACTGGTAAACACTACTGGGAGCTCCCCCGCGCTATTATAAACTACTTGATATCTACAAGGCCTTCTTATTAGAAATCAAACTGCATGCAATCATTTCTGGAATCAAAGACCCCTTTTTCAATTTTGTTTTAGTTCTTTTAAATTTGAAGAAGCTTTTCTTACCACTTCAGGGCAGCTGGTGACCAACACATACTTTACATAAAAGCAAAAATGCTCACCTCAAAGTACAGTGGCCACTGTTGTTTGTGCCGGTCACCAGCGATGCCTTTTGTGGTTCCTTCAGCTCCTAACAAGTCCCATCTGGGGTGCCACTTGTTGTGGTTTCAATCTTTTATGAAATCACTTCTCAGAGATCTTTGATGCCAAAAATATTGTAGACTTTATTTAACAAAACAAAGCCGAGCAACCTCCCGCAGGGAGGTCCCGCAGGAGATGACTCCCGAACACCGGTTAGCTTTTCACATATATACATACATCGCCTCCAAAAATGGTCATACATCCTATAGATAGGGTCTTGCACCATGTGACACACTTAAATAGAATTCACTGCTGCATCAGCTATTCTGACCTTTCTGTAAGCCCCCAAAAGTCAAACCAAAGTCACACACTCACAAAGGAAATAAATAATAGTGTCTTAATATGTAACTAAATTACTTATTTTCTAAATAATAAAATCTTCAACACGGACAGGCCGCGTCAGCGCTGCACTCCATGGCGATGCTGCAGATATTCCAGGCCGATCTCCTCCGCAAGCTGGACGAGAACGGGCCCGATGCGATCTGCGTGGTGGATCTGAGAAGCGCTACAGACCTGGCTCTTCGCGCTTCGAAGTCTGCGGCTCAAGCCATCGGACGAAGTATGGCGGCGATCACCGTGTCTGAGAGGCACCGCGCTCTCGCTCTTCCGGTCGCCGCCGCGCGGCCCGCGACCAAAGATTACGTTGAAGCCAGAGCCCCCGAAGACATCCTAGCACTGCTAGGAAACCGCCGGTGTTCAAGTCCCGCTGCGGCCGGACCCTCACCGAAGCTCACCGCTCGTCCAGTCCCAAGCGAAGTGACTGTTCCTGCGATCATTGCAGCCAACAAGCCTGTCTCATTGCCCGCTTGCCTGCACACAACAGCCGTTTTCACGGCTACCCAGATAAATCCTTTAAAGAGCGCATTTTCTGGTGTGCCGGCCACGGCCGATGGTGTTTCATGTGTAGTAAGACTGCCCACTGTAATGTGCCCATCCCTACACACAAACACAGCCCCACACACAGGGCCCGTGCACATAAAATCGACCCAGTTCGATTGCGCGTTAAACGTAGCACATGTGCCCACTACCCAGTGCCCACTAATGCTCCCTCCTGCTTATCGCACGGTTTCTGTAAAAACGAAACCTGCGTGCAGGCGCTCCGCTACGGCGAGCGATGCTATAAAGGTGGTAAACGTGCCCGGTCCCCAGTGCCCACGTCCCCACACAAGCTTCACGGTTCCTACGGAGCCCGTCCAGCCCTCCCTCTCCCGCCTAAACGCTGTCGAGGGGTCGAGCGCGGACATTCTGCCCATTCGAACGTAGCACACCTACTTCGAGCCGAAATTCAGAAACTTCTGAGAAAAGGGGCTATCGAACCTTTATCTCAGGCTCAGAGCGAAGGGGGGCTTTACAGCAGATACTTCCTGGTACCCAAAAAAGACGGGGGTCTCAGACCCATACTAGATCTGAGGCAACTGAACAGTGCGCTTGTGAAACGCCAGTTCAGAATGCTAACGACCAGAAAAATGCTCGCGCATGTTCGCCAAGGAGACTGGTTCGTGTCAGTGGATCTAAAGGACGCGTATTTTCAAATACAGATTGCGTCACGTCACAGGCGATTTTTGAGATTCGCCTTCGAGGGCCAGGCATACCAGTACAAAGTCCTGCCGTTCGGCTTGTCACTAGCACCCCGTACATTTACGAAGTGCATGGACGCAGCACTCGCTCCCCTCAAACTACAGGGTGTTCGAGTGCTGAACTATTTGGACGATTGGCTCATTCTAGCCCAATCTCATTCAGAGATAGTGGCGCACAGAGCCCTGCTGCTGAGTCACCTCGAGAATCTCGGTTTCACAGTAAACTGGGAAAAGAGTTCACTATCCCCCAAACAGAGTATTTCTTTTCTGGGACTGGAACTGAACTCGCTGTCCATGACAGCGCAGCTGTCACAACAGCGCGCACTACGTATTCAGCGCACAGTCAGCTCATTCCGCTGCGACGCTGTTCTCCCTCTAAAGAGCTTTCAAAAGATGCTAGGTCTGATGGCCTCAGCATCATCAGTACTCCAGCTGGGCCTGCTACGCATGCGCCCACTGCAGATCTGGCTCAAAGGGAGGGTGCCATGCAAAGCATGGGCCACCGGTCGGCTTCGCCTCAAGGTCAATCAAGCTTGGGTTGCAGCTCTGAAACCTTGGAAGTCAAAAGACTGGTACCTTTCAGGTGTAAGCCTGGGGACTTCCTCGAGTCTGAGGGTGGTGTCTACGGACGCATCCAACGCAGGATGGGGAGCGCTGCTCGAGGGCAGACCGCTGTTTGGCCTTTGGTCAGAGCGAGAAAAGCTCTTCCACATAAACTGCCTCAAGATGTTAGCGGTGTGCAAAGCACTCACTCGCTTTCGTCCCCTGATTATGGGCTGCCATGTACTGATACGTTCAGACAGCATGTCAGTGGCCTCAGGTCCCTGTCGTTGTACAGGCTGACCGAACGCCTTCTGATATGGGCGCGCTGCAACCTCCTTTCACTAAGGGCGGCGCACGTGCCGGGGCACCTGAATGTTGGACCAGATGTACTGTCCAGGAACCGCGTTCCGGCAGGAGAATGGTCGTTACACCCACACACAGTACAACTGTTGTGGAAGAAATTTGGCAGAGCGGAAGTAGACCTCTTTGCGTCTCCAGAGAACGCTCACTGTCTGGAATTTTTCCCAAAAAGCAAGGACGCTCTGGCTCATCAGTGGCCGCGCCGTCCTCTTTACGCTTTTCCCCCTGTCTCCCTCCTGACCCAAGGTGTGGAGAGGATCAGGGAGGAAGGATGCTCAGTGCTGCTGATAGCTCCGATGTGGTTGAATCAACCCTGGTTCCCAGCTGTGATGTAGTTAGCCAGCACCGCTCCGTGGCCAGTGCCTCTGAGGAGGGATCTCCTCTCTCAAGCAGGTGGTTCGATTTGGCATCCTCACCCGGAATTATGGTCCCTTCATGTGTGGGCCATCAACGGGTATCCGCTGACCTCCCTCAGGGAGTGTTAAACACGATCACACAGGCTAGAGCTCCGTCTACGCGACGGCTCTATGCGTCTAAATGGTCAGTTTTTTCTGGCTGGTGCACGTCTCGCGGCGTGTCACCACCAGACTGCGGAGTAACAGAGGTTCTGTCCTTCTTACAAGAGCTGTTGGATAATGGGAGATCCCCTTCCACACTCAAAGTATACGTGGCGGCTATAGCGGCTTTCTCTGAAACCGCGCGCGGCCAGTCCATAGGAAGGAACGATTTAGTCATTCGGTTCCTTAAAGGAGCTAGGAGGCTTAATCCACCCAGACCTCCCACAGTTCCCATTTGGGACCTTTCCACGGTGCTGGACGCCATGAAGGGTCCTCCTTTCGAGCCTCTTCAGGAGATTGATATGAAACACTTGTCACTCAAGACGGTGTTTCTCCTGGCTCTCGCTTCAGTGAAGCGCGTTGTGGGACTTGCACGCGCTCTCAGTGAGCGCATCGTGCATGGAATTTGGGCTCAATGACTCCAGGGTTAGGAGTTAGGCTCAAGCCTAAGCATGGTTACGTTCCAAAATCCCTAAACACAACCGTTTAGGGCGCAGGTTATTTCCCTGTCTGCCCTTCCGGTCACCGGGGATGACATGGACGGAAATTTTCTCTGCCCAGTGAGGGCATTGAGAGCTTATGTGTCGCGCTCGTCTGCTTCAGACAGACGGAGCAGCTTTTCGTTTCGTTCAGTGGCCGTCTCAAGGGATTGGCCACTTCAAAACAGAGCCTATCCAGATGGATAGTGGACGCTATAGCTCTAGCGTACGCATCCAAGGGCGTTCAGTGCCCTTTGGTGTTAGAGCGCACTCCACGAGAAGTATGGCTTCTTCGTGGGCTTGGTCGAGTGGGATTGCCTTACAGGATATTTGTATGGCGGCAGGCTGGGCCTCACCGTCTACATTTATCAGGTTTTATAACCTCGAGGTACCCGCCTTACAGGCCAAAATATTATCGGTTTGAATAACCATATTTGTTAGACTGAAATTTCAGTCGTCGTTTTATGGCATTATTATGCTGAACTGCTGAGTGCAGTCAATTCTGTACTGATCTGCTAAGTGCAGTCAATTTTGTACTGATCTGCTAAGCGCAGTCAATTTTATGAGAGATGGTGGTTAGAACCCACCTCTTTCAGGATTCTCTGTGAGTCCTACAGGTGATTGTGTACTATATGAACCCCAGCTCAGTGCTCTGGGTCTATGGTGTCGGATCACTGCACACACAGCGTCTTACAGGGTGTTCCCCAATGCGTTGCTATAGCCTTAAGCCACGCCCGTTTCGGCGGGACGTGACGCAGGAGGGCGCGAAGTGCCCTCATTGGGTGTGACGTCACTCTAGGGCTCGCTCGATTGGCTTAAGCATTTGCCGCACAACAGCCAATAGGCGCGCGAGCTGTCTCGCCTAGGTCTGTATGCTGTGGCAATGCGCTTTACATTCATACAAAATTAGGATAATTTTTTGCTTCAGTATTCTCGTGGAAAGGATTTTCCCCAATGCGTTGCTACGACAACGCAGTACGAGAGTATCTCTCTAGAGAGAACCGAGGTTACGTTAGTAACCGAGTACGTTTTATGTGATGGTGTCATGTTTTAACCGTTAATAAAGTGTGTGTTATCTGCCATCCGAGCGTGCTGGTCTCTGCATCCTCTGAACTCTGTTGGTTGTTACAATACGGTAACGCTTTAGATTACAGCCCGGAAAGTACTGCGTAATTAAAATGAAATTATAGTGTAACTTTCGGTAATCACAGTGTAGGCTACATATAAAGTACTTACGTGTAAGTATAGGGGAACAATATGTAAAGTCTTGGGAATAAGAAGGCAAATTTATTTAGGCAAATTATTTATACTGTAAGTATTTTAGAACTACAGGGGTACTTATACTATAATACAATCTTACTTTTGGTAGCAATTTAGTGAGTAGCTACATACACTGCACCTTTTTGTAATAATAGTGTACAAAGTACATAAAGGTTTTTTTAAATTACCAGTGCATTTTTAGAGTAGGCTAATTGTTTTTATTGCAAAGGTGCACTGATTAAGTTGTTTCAAGGCAAGTAAAACTATTGCAACTTTTAATTTTTTTTAAATGCTGGGGAAATATACTCTTGTTCCATGTAGTTTACAGGGTAAGTATGACATTGCGGGCTGTAAATTAAAGTGGTGCTTCTTATCCTCTTGTTTCATGTTAGTTACAGCATAAGTACAATAAAAACACATGTATACACACAATCTGATATCATTTGGAAAACTTTATTTGAAAAACAACTTATTTCAAAACGGATTTACAACACTTTGTTTCTCTTGCTTAGTTTCCTCCTCCTCTTGTTCCTCTTCTTCTTTTTCTTTCTTTCCACTGATGAATCTTAAGAAGGAATCCCATGTCTCTTGCTATTCTGTATTATGTGTTAAAAGAAAATACAGTACAGAAATGTCCTCACCATTTACTCATCTTTTACCCTCATGTCAGAGGGTATGCATCCGATTAACACAAACAAAAGTTTTTAGAAAATAAATA